>JAQQSO010008114.1:0-10184 GCA_028658305.1 Pachyuromys duprasi
TGAAATTTGCAGGCAAATGGTGGGACCTGGAAACGATCATCCTGAGTGAGGTATCCCAAAAGCAGAAAGAAACATATGGTATATACTCACTTATATAGACCTATAGGATAGGAAGGTCAAGCTGAAATCTACACACCTAGAGAGGATATACAGGAAGGAGGACCCAGGTTGGTATGATCAATGCTTGTTTGGATGAACAAATGGGGTGGAAATTGAGTGGAGGAGAAAACAAGCAACAGGACAGGAGCATGCCAAGGAGGTCCTCTGGGGGTTCAATGTAGGGATGTATCAGAGCAGATATTAAGACTCATGATCAAGCCTTTGGCATGGGCAAGAAGTAATGATAGATCCGGGGAAGGTTGGGGAGACTTGGGGAGAACAAGAGCTCCACAAAGACCAAACTGAGCAGGGCACAGGGGCCTTGTATGAGACAGTTTCTACAATCAAGTACCATGTGTGGATGTGGCCTGGAACCCCCGTGCAGATGGGATCCATGATATCTCGGTGTCGGACTGAAGACCCTATTCTGGGAAACAGGGACTGTTTCAGTCATGAACTTGATGGCTGACTCTTTGACCCTCCCCCATACTAGCCGGGGAGTGACAGTCTGGCTAGATCCCAGGGGAGGACATTGCAGCCAGCCCTGAGGAGACAGGATGAGCTGGGGTTGGATGGAAGTGGAGGAGGTCCTCCCCTGTTGGTGGACTTGGAGGGGGTGGGGAGGAGGGAGATGAGGGAGGGAGTGGGAGAGTGGGAAGGAATGAGGGAATGGGCTACGCCTGGGATGCAAAGTACCTAACCTGTGATTGATATAAAAATAAATTAATTTAAGAAAAAGAAAAAAAAAGAATGTTCTGCTTCTTGATGTCAGTATTCGAGTAAGAAAGCAAGATTTTAAGAGCAATAACACCAGTAGGACAAGAAAAGTTGTTACAGGAAACTCCTCTAAGACCCTAGTAACATGGCTCGTAAGGGGAAACATGCCTATGCTTGCTTGAACTGATAAGACTCTCGGTGAACTGGGGCCCTAGATTAAACAATATGACCTATATAATGAGTCTGTTCCTTTAGTTTAAGTATATTGGACTTAAATATAATGTCAACTGAAGCTTGATTGTGACACCATTCTTATGTTTTGATTTACATGACATTAGCTCCTATATATATATATATATATATATATAATGTATATATATATAATACTGTCTCTATTCCATAGCTATAGATCAGTTCACAGTGTATTCTTCAATGAGCAATGTGTCAATCTAGTTTTTTTACATTACTGAAGCTTTGATCTGTCACAAAACTGTTTCTGTTTAATTCTCCTATGTGATTAATCTTGATCTGGTATCATTTTAGAGCTGAAATTTTAACCAAATTTTTAAAAGCCAATATTAAAATGTTATTATGTTCCATAATTGCCAATGAACGCCTATGGCAATCTCAGGAAGTCCCAGAGACAGCACGTAGTAGGTGCTGAGTGAATGTGTTCTGAGTTGTGAGAGCATGTGCCTTCTCTTGTGTTTCTCTGTCTCCCTCTGCAATGTGAAGCATCATTAAAGAAAGCAGCCTGACAGGTTGTGCTGAGTAGACCTGAAAAGCCAGTTTCTGAGGAAAGAGAAGGATTTTATCTTTATGTGAAGAAAGGCTAGGATGCTAGGTTTTATCTCTTTCTTAGGGCAAAGTAATTATCTAAAATTTTGTACTTTCCTGAAAGGCAGGACGAATAAGGTTGCATTCAGTGACTGCTGCATTGAAAAACACGCATCACATTGGGAGCTGGTCTGGTCCAGCTGATGGCATGGGAAGCCATCATGGACTCTGATAGTCCTTTGATTACATAAGCCAAAATAAACTCCCTCTTCCTCCAGTTGCCTTTGTTCATGGCAATGTATTACACTGACAGGAAAAAAATAAAAAAGAACATACCCTGTACACAGACCTCAACTCAAAACTGGCCATAGACCTTATCACATTGGGAAAATACCAGATAGAGACATTTCAAGGTACTGAAACAGATTACATTTTTGAAAAATGAGATCACAATAGCTATAAAACCAAGATTTACCACATAAGACTACATCAAAAATCTGCACAGCATAGAAGCAACATATTGTAGAGTATAGCCTGTATTTTGAGAAATCTTTGCCAGCAAATTATTTGTGGAGACTGATAGCTCAAATATATAAAGAACTCAAAACTTTCAACAAAACAAGTAATCAAATTAGTGGGTGGAAACTAATATGAACAGACATTTCTCAGAAGAACAGATGGACAACACACATTAAAAAGTCAATAAATTTAGCCATTAGACAAATGCGTATCAAAACTACATTGTTCTTTCATCACATTCTAGTTAGAATGGCTATTATAAAAATTAATTAGTTTATATTATTGGTAGGAATGTAATTTAGTATAGCCACTATGAAAAATAGCATAGAGTTTCCTAAGAAAATCAAATTATTGGGTGATACTGCTATGTTGTTCTTAGAGGAATCTGAACGAATCCCAGAACACTGTGAATAAAAGTCAGCATACAATAGATGTGCCTGAATTTCTATGTTTATTGCAGGCAAACTGTGGTATCACCATAAATAACTATGGACAAATGAAGGTGAAGAAAATAGCAAAGACACACACACACACACATATAGTATTTAACATCAATGAATCAACTCAAATAATTTCAACAAAACTGATAGAACTAGAAGTTATAATTTTAAGCAAAATAAATGAGAATTAATGATATGTTTGGAACATTTCATTTAACAGCTGGAAATATATAGAAATTAAGATTTAATGACAATGAACTCAAGAAGTGGATACTAGGGAAAGGTGAGGAATCTGAGTGGATACACAGAAGCAAGGAAAACAGAGAGCCATGGAGACAGTAGAGTTTGAAAAATTTGAACAAAGTTGCGTAACAAAGTTCTGTGTTCAATTCCTAACAAGGTCTGAAACTTGAGTCATTCGACAGATGAATCAATGAATGAAGATAAACTGTTCTAGAGAGAAATTGGGATCCTCATGATGAATGGAAGAGATTGCTCACACAGGTGAACAATGAGGAGGTGAGATTCAACCAGAAAAGCCCAGCATGAGGAAAGGAACAGAAGCGAAAGTGAATACACATGTAATAGAAGAAAACAATTTTAAGGAAAGCAAGCACATTGATCCTAACCTGGTCTCATCTCATTTATTTATGACTAAAGTTAAAATACATAGGGGCTGAGGAAAACAAAACTAAACTTCTAAAGGTAAAATATACAGAGCTGAGAAAAACAAAACTCAATTTAATTGTATTGCTAATTATGTAAAACACATATGTGTGTTTTTATGTAAAGATAATATGGATTTAAGGCAAATTTATTCACTGTAATGTCTCCATATGTTCACACACATAGCTATACATACATGAGAGGAAAAAATTAAACTCACTGAATGTACAAGAATAGTCAAAGTGTACAAGTACATGTGGTATTTATAAACTAATTGTAGAATTTTTAATGCAGTCATTCTAAATTTAAAAAACTGTGGTCTTGATACATGTCTAAACCTAATTATGTAACTTTACAGCCTTCTTTTGCACAGGCGACCCACACTTAAACTTTAAGTGTCAGAACTCATCAAATGAACTTTTGCTTACAACTAAACTAAGTTTGATCATATTTGAGAAAAAGATGTTGTTGATATTGGGGTTGGCTTTCCCCATTATTCCCCTTACCTTTTTAATATGGCTAGTGCAATCTTCAGGGACAAGCCATCATCCTTTGCCTTTGAAAAGTTCTGCAAGTAAAGTTGGCAATGCCTTTTCCTGGGGGACATGTTACTATGTGCTGATGAAACTGGAAGTTTGTACCACTATTCCTCTTAGCTACAGAAATAAAAGCAAGAGCATGAGATTTCAGCTACCCTTTCTCCCATCATTCTCCTCCTTCTTATTTGTTTAGACCACAGTGGCCACAAACAGACATTGATTCCCTTGGCTCTGCAGCCCCAGTGCTAGGATCAAAAAGGCATGGGCCACCACACTCAACTTTCTCCTTTTCAGATGTTGGTTTAAACCTGATTTCTTGTCTTGCAGCTTTAGAATTTTTCTTCTCTTTAAAAAATCTACTGACTATTTCCTTGAAAGTCAATAAAACATTTAAGTTGGTGATTGGCTAAGCTGACACTGAAACAGCAGGGAAGCTCACAATCCTAATAAGTGCAGGTGGACATTTGAGTTGATTTTGACAGTGCTCCCAGGAGACTGTAACCTAGCAGGAGGCCCTACAAGTGTTGCCCACTCTTGAATGTTAGAAGAGCAGAAATTGTGTTAAGTCTAGATTATTGCAGCCTGGATTTTAAACCTTTGCAAGCATTACAACTCCCCTCACCCTGCTACCGGGCAATTCACAGTGTTAAGTAGAGATGATGAAGGTCATGATTGCATTGATCAATGAAAATTCAAAATTTGATTAAAGAAAAGTTTCCTTTTAAAGTAAAGCGTGTGTGGGACAGTGGGAAAATTTCAAAGGCCTCACTTGTCAGATGACTGACTGAGTGGATGGATGGATGAGAAAAAAAAATCCAGGTTGAAGGGCAATGCAGGCAAGCTACCTTAACATAGCCAGTAATTTTGTCTATTCAAATGTGTTTGCCCTGGAGCCAAAGAGCCAGCTGTGTTCTGCTGGGTGATGTGTGAAGCAGAAAGAACACTGTCTAATTTTTATATCCAGTTGAGCCTGAAGTACCTCGGAACGGGGAGGGAGGTGGTACAGCTCAGTCCCACCATGGATTCTTATTCATGCAAGAATCACTCTGCAGCTATCCCAGTAGCCCTAATTGCATTAACCCTTCAACCACAGGGTAGAAAAAAAAGGCAAGGATTTATGATTTAATTAATATGAGTTGGTTATACAGCAGTGAAGAGTGAGATTTCTTTTAAACATTTTATTAATGACAATATTAGAGTTATTTTGTTTTCTTTTTATGCAGTGATAAATGTCTCCTGGCTTTCTTCAAGTACATTTTTTTCACTGTAGATTTTCTTTTGGAGTGGCCACAAGTTCTTGTGAAAACAAGAGGATGTTTCAGACTACTTATTTATCTCTCCCTGTATATAGATTTTTCTCAGTGGAAGGTCTTTTTACCCGAATGATTTAACTCATCAAAAATTTACCCATTTTTTAAATGGAGTTCTGAGACATTGCTTAGAATTTCTTACTCACTTACCTATGTATAAAAATTTTATGAATAATATCAGTAACAAAGTCGAGTGTACCAACAGAGAACCTTGCCTTTGACAGAAATCAGAGAATTAGCTACTACATTACCTGCATCTAGATAACTATTAATTAATGTTAGATAACCATGACTAAACTAAAGTGGTTGCAGGTTTTCTCTGTAAAATAAAAGTTGTTTAAAGGCAGAACGGGACCACATCTATACAGTAAGATAAGGCAGAATTGTAGGGTACTCATTCCAACATGCATTCCACTAGACCTAAAACTGTGATTGTGACATCCAATTAGATGCAAGATATAACAGATTGTCTTAAACAATTAGGTACTTGAAAATTCTGTAAGCTCCCAGGCCATCTGTAGGTAAGAACTTGGAGATTCTCAGATGTTACAAAGAAAAACAACAGCAACAACAGCAACAACAAACTTACAGGCACTAAAACAACACCCCTGCTCATCAGTTTCCCAGGCAAGAAGAAACGACTGTGTGGAATAGTATTTTCTCTTATGACAGAGAGTAAAAGGCAGGAAGGAAAGTCTTGTACTGCCTTTGGAACAAATCCTACATGCCACTTTCAGCTCTCAACAAGCAGAAATAACAGATTCTGGAGTGTAACTCTAGGTAAACCTACCTATTTATGACTTTCAGCCCATACCATCTGAGTCCCAATTCCAATGCCTACAGAACTGACAATTGTTATTACCCTTATCTCAAATAGTAATTGTGTGTCTTTCATTACTTAGTATTTGTGAGATGCTTACAACAGCTTGGCACATCACACATCATCCTTTAAACTCAATTCAGAATGAGTTAATATTCTTTAGGATTTGTTGCTTTATTAATGAAATTAAACTCATGCTTTACAATAAGTGAAAATACACCAGATATTGTTCATCTCTCATTGAACATCCATATCTCTGATGTGGAAAAAGATTGAGTATTTGCTGAGTGGTCAGTGCATGCTTGGTGTTTCTGTTATGCTATCCTCTACATTGAAAAAAATGCTGCGGAACAGGTCTGATTAGGCTTACTGCACTGAAAAAAACAAGGAAATAAAGCCAATCTTTGACTATTTTCTTTGTCTTAGTAAGAAATTCATAAAACATAGACAATGATATTTCCTCATCAGAATACCCAGTTAAGATAGATGGGAATCTGTAAAATTATATTTTATGTTTTTGATAGAGAAATAACTATAAAATAAGTCACTCTGGCTTTCCAATGTCTCTGATTCAAATAATCCCAAAACTGTGTTTACCAAAATGCACATACTATATGTGCATAACTCTTCTGGACCCCAATTGGTCAGAATGAGTCAGGGTACAGTTCTACTCTCTGTCATGATGTTCCTGATAGATATTTTCTCACATAAAGGCTTCCCTGCAGGGATCACTAGAGCACCAAAAAGGATTTCTGGGATGTAGTACTGTGCAAAGTGTGAATTCTGTATACCAACTCTTTCTCCTTCTCTCTGGTATATGACAGAATGAGTATTAGTGCCCCTGAGGTTGAGGGTAGCTAATGATGGAGTTTTCACTGTTGGAAATTGATACCTGTCACAGTTTCTAAAGGTTTACAGAAGCACACACACTCAGAAAAAAAATCTTGCTGTTTTAGGATACTGAATTTGGGGTAGTTGAAACAGTAGCAAACAAACAAATGGATAATGACTGTACATGGAAGATGTATGACTTTCAGAGAAAAATTAAGGTCTGAATTTGCCAGTTCACGATAGTAAAGATGTTGGTACCAGGGAAAAGAGGAAAGATGATGTGTAGGAAACGAAATGATTTATAGCACTCAAAACTTTAGTGGCCACTTTATCTTGAGATTAGGGTCCTGATTCTTTGACCAGCATCTGTCTTTGAGAGACAGCTAGGTGCCTTATACAAACCTCCGATTGTATTGAGCTGTTTCCCCTTTGTTAATTGTAGAATGATTAAATGCATGTGGTGTATAATGAGAACACAACAATGAATAAACTTGGCATCATTTCAGTCTAACCACACCTAAAGAGAGTTACGGGATGGAACAAGCTCAGATCACCACAGCTGGACAGGTAAGGGTCCAAACAACTGAGGTTAAAAAGAGAGAACATTGAG
This sequence comes from Pachyuromys duprasi, assembly GCA_028658305.1. Classification (NCBI taxonomy): domain Eukaryota; kingdom Metazoa; phylum Chordata; class Mammalia; order Rodentia; family Muridae; genus Pachyuromys; species Pachyuromys duprasi. The sequence goes on from JAQQSO010008114.1 coordinate 7,329, forward strand.
AGTATGTTGCCTCCTATTTTGTACAATATGCTAGATTTTGTTAAACCTTTAAGTGTAGATCTGAGTTTAGAAGGAAAGAACATAAAATAAAAAGAGTGATAGATACAGAGATGGAGAAGGAGAAAGAGAGAGGGAGAAAAGGGGAGAAAGGATGAAAAGTGAAAGAAAGTAAGAATGGAGGGAATATGAAAAGAGCAGCAACAGGAAAATGGAGGCAATTACATGAAGGAAATCTAATGCAAAGTACAGACCTCATGAACTTAAACAATCCATGAGTAGATGGATGAGTGCTAGAATAAATATAGGCTGCAGGGCCTGGGGAACTGGACTTGAACTTGCAAACAAGATCAGGGATCTGAATTTGCATAAAGACAAATCTGTATATGATAGATTAGAAAGATTCTTCCCACTATGCAGAGAAGGGTCCTGGATGACTTTGTTCTGCCCTGGGCTATGGGTGGAAGAATAAAAACTTCCTTGAAAATTGAAAAACCAGGCAAGTGGCAAGGGTAGAATTTAATTTTCAATAGATACTAAGACTAGACTTTACCCAAGGCTACAAGTCAATGTAAAACTGATTGCAAACCAGTGAAATTCCTAGAGTGTAGCAGGAAGCCAAAGCAAAAGTCCTTTGTAGCTTTATACCAACAATCGCCACATTTCCAAGACCAAAAACCAACCTGCTATGGTGAGCCCATGATAAAATTATAAGCTACATAAAGAAAGGTTGGATCAGGGATGGAGAGAGTTCAGCAGTAAAGAACTCTGGCTGCTCTTTAAGAGAACTGTGCATGATTCCTAGCACCCACATGGTGGCTCACAACTACCTGTAGCTTCAGTTCGCAAGAATCTAACGACCTCTTCTGGCCTCTGAGTGTACTGTACACAAACATACACATAAAAACCAAGAGAGAGAGACTTAAAAAAACAACAAATGCAATTTAAAACAAGGATGACAAAAATAAATAATTTCTGGATTCTGAAACACAAAGCCAGTAGGAAGATCAAAAAACAACTTTAAATGATTCAAATTATCATGGAAAGCCACAATGAAAAGGAACCTGCTTTTCACTAGGATAAACAGGTTTGAATAAACATCCAAAAAGAACCCTAGAAGTAAGAACAATAGTACTGCATCCGTTTTTTGAAATACATCACTGAGTGTCATTAACATCTGCTGACAAAACAAAATATAAAATCTTGACCGAAATTCATAAAGTGTATTCTGATGTGCTAAAGACCTGAATTAAACAAGTAAAGCATAAAGGAGCAGGATAAATATCTATGTCAATAATTCAAAATGTAGCACTGGAGGCTGAAACATAGCTCAGAAGTTATGAGTACTGCTTACTCTTGCAGAGCACACAGTTTGAGTCCCAGCACCTGAAAGTGATTCAAACTTTTGTAACTCAAATTCAAAGGCATATGATGGCCTCTTTTGGCCACTGTAGGTACAACTCAGGCAAATGGCTTATAGACAAGAGTGCAAGCAAAATATGAATACCCACAACAATAAAGCCAACACAATAGTTTTTAAAATGTAGCACGGAGAATTATTTTTTAATGTACCAAATGATCAAGAAGCTCCAGACTCAGGGGCCCACAGAAAATGCAGAAGCAGTGGACAAAGGTCATGGTCATCAGAGGATGCCAAATTAAGGTGGATGGCAACAGAACCTTCAAACTTGAGAGACTCAATAATACCCAACAGTAAGCAAGAACAGCCTGTTCACCACCATGAATCCCTTCTTGCTCTTTAACTACACTCTGTGGTTCTTAGCTTCTGATAACTTCTGGAACTTAGTTTCTTGGGATTTGACCTATTTAGTTTCGAACATCCACTTGCCAACGCCTGGAGCCTGGTACCTCTGTCCTCAGACTTAACTTTCCTGTGATTCCATCTCCACTTTCGCTTTCAATCTATGAATCTGATTTTGATCTTTTCCTATTCCCTAAATTTCATGTGTGTGTGTGTGTGTGCATGGTATATGCACATCAGTATTTACATGAGGCACCCATGGACACACAAGTGAAGTCCAGAGAAGAATGTCAGGTATCTTTATTGTTCTTCTCCTTCCTGCCTTATGATAGGGTCTGAACCAGAGGCTTGCCATTTTGGTTGGGCTGATAGGCCATCAAGCTCTTGAGGTCCATCTATATTCGTCCCCAATGCTGTTTTTTTTATGTGGGTGCTGGAGATTCAAATTGAGGTTTTCACGCTTGTCCAGCAAGCTCTCTTCTACAACCCCCACACCTATAGTTTTAATTGCTTACTAGCACCTAAGAGTCTCAATTCGAGATGATATCTTTATAGCCATAGTTCAAGTGTTTGTTCTCCTCTTTCATGTTGGGTCAGGCTAGAGTTTCTAATCAGGATATATTAGAGCTCTATGGGATTTTTTTCTTTTTTAAAATTAATTTATTCATTTTTATATCAATCACAGGTTAGGTACTTTGCATCCCAGGCATAGCCTCCTCCCTCATTCCCTCCCACCCTCCCACTCCCTCCCTCATCTCCCTCTTCCCCACCCCCTCCAAGTCCACCAACAGGGGAGGACCTCCTCCCCTTCCATCCAAACCCAGCTCATCCTGTCTCCTCAGGGCTGGCTGCAATGGCCTCCCCTGGGATCTAGCCATGCTGTTACTCCCTGGCATGTATGGGGGAGGGTCAAAGAGCCAGCCATCAAGATCATGACTGAGACATTCCCTGTTTCCCTCACTAGGGTCTTCAGTCCGACAATGAGCTATCATGGGCCCCATCTGAGCGGGGGTTCCAGGCCATATCCACACATGGTCCTTGATTGTAGAAACCGTCTCATACAAGACCCCTATGCCCTGCTCAGTTTGGTCTTTGTG
>JAQQSO010008115.1:0-10184 GCA_028658305.1 Pachyuromys duprasi
CATTTCTTTAAGTGTTTTTCTGCCATTCTATAATCCTCTACAGTCAGCTCTCTTTTTAGTTCCATACCCCATTTTTAAATTGGATTACTTGGTTTTTTGCTTTTTAACTTCTTGAGTTCTTTATATATACTGGATATTAGCCCTCTGTATGAAAATTTATTTTAATATTCTTTGAAATTCTCTCTCTTCCATGAGCATATGCATGAAAATTCTAACAAGAAAACAGTAATTTTTATACATATCCAGGATTACATATATACGTTTATATATACACATATGCATAGTCTTGTTACATAGTACCGTGATGCTTAGTGACTTTAAGCAGTGGTGTTTATCAACCCCCACAGTTTCTGTGACTCCTAGCTAGGAAAGCAGCTCAGCAGGATGACTCTGCTCAGGATTTCAAATGTTGCAGTGCAGATGGGAGCTGATGGATGTTATCTGAAGGTTTTCCTGAAACGTGGAGAATCAACCTATAAGCTAGCTAGCAGGCCATTAGCAGAAAGCCTCGGGGTCTCCCCAGGTGTTGGCCAGAGGCCTAAGTTTCTTTCCTCATGGCTCGACATCTGCTTTCCTTGGTAGCGTCAAGGGGAGAGGAGAAAATGAGGAGAGAGAGGAGAATAGGGAGAGAGAGAGAGAAATAGAGACAGAAAAGATAGAATATAATACTATTCTCAATCTGTGGGACGAGAACACTTTGAGGGCCACATATCAGATATCCTGCCTATCATAGTTACATTATGGTTTATAACAATAGCAAAATTACAGTTATAAAGTAAAACGAAATGATTTTATGGTTGGGGATCAATACAACACAAGGAACTGGATTAAAGGGTCATGGCATTAGGAAGGTTGAGAACCACTGATCTGTGCCAATGTAACTTTCACATCCTATTTCCTAAACTCACATGGTGCCTTCATTTTACTTTCTACATTAGAATTGAGTCACAGTGCTGGATATATGACTCAGTGGTTAAGAGCGCAGGCTGCTCTTTCTTTCAGAGGATCTGAGTTTAATTCCCAGCACCCACATGGCCACTCACAACTGTCTGCAACTCCAGTTCTAGGGAACCTGACACTCTCACACAGACAGACATGCAGGCAAAACACCAATACACATAAAATTATTTTAAAAATAATTTTAAAAAGAGTGAGTCTCTAAATTCAGTCAACACTCCAAGAGCGTCAAAAAACTTGTAGACACTTTAAATCCCCACCTAGCATTTAAAATTGCCCACCTATTACCAGGTGTATAGCAAGAATAAAATAGAGATTTCTTGCTTGATGGAGCTCAAAAGTCTGGTGGATACATGAACTTGAAAGCAGGTATCTATCTGTCCTCTGGTGGCTCCACCCAGCTGACCTGACGGAAACAGATGCAGAGACCTATAACCAAACATTAGGTGGACCCCAGGGAGTTCTTCTGGAAGAGTGGGGGGAAGGATAGAAGGGCCCAGAGGGGATCGGAGCTCTTCAAGAAGACCAACAGAGCCAACTAACCAGAGCTCAGGGAGGCCTATGGAGACTGAAACACCAACCAAGGGCCATGCATGGACTGGATCTAGGCCTCCTATACATTTGCAGCCGATGGACAGCTTGGTCCTCATATGGGTTCCCTAGTAAGGGGAATGGGAGCTGATTCTGACACGGACTCTGTTGCCTGCTTTTGGATCAGTTTCCCCTTGCCAGTCCACAGGGGAAGAGGATGTGCTTAGCCCTGATGCAAGTTGATATGCTCGGGTGGGTGGGTAGGGGGCAGGGCTCCCCTTCTCTGAGAAGTAGGAGAGGGGGACTAGGGGAAATAGAGAAGAGGGTGGGAGCAGAAGAGTAACGAGGGGGCTATGACCTGGGTGTAAAATAAATAAATAAAATTTAAAATTAGAAGAAGAAGAAGAAGAAGAAGAAGAAGAAGAAGAAGAAGAAGAAGAAGAAGAAAAACAGGTATCTCCAAATCCTCTGAGAGATGAGTACCAGATTTCTTATAAGTGACACAAGGGACAACAGCTACTTGGGGGTGAGTGAATAATACAGTGCTTTTGTATGGGTGTAGTTTGGTACAAGAGATGAAAGCAGAGACTAGAGGAACTGGGCATTGTGATGCATGTCTGTAATTCCAGCACTTAGGAGGTAGAAGCAGGAAGACCAGCCATTCAAGGCCCTCTTCTCTGATATAGTGCGTTTAAGGCCAACCTAGGTTACAAGTGACCCTGACAAAAATAAAAAAAACAAAAACAAAAAACCCCAAACCAAACAGTGTTCCAGGAGGCAGAATCTGAACTCTGCCACCTAGCTCCAGGGTAGCAGTGACACCCTCTCTGGACCTCAGTTCCCTGGTCAGTGAGATGTGAGGACTATAGCCACCAGCCCGTGGGGCATTTTACACGTTGAAAAAAAAATTAGTAAGGTTTATGTGTGCATGAAGCGCAGCAAGTGTTAGTTGTGGAGTGTAAACATCACCAGAAGAGCAACACAGATTGTTCCAGTCTGAGGCTCTGCGTCCCGCCCTCGATCTAACTGAATATGGACCTGGATCACTTTGTGATTTAATTTAAAGTATGGTATGAGGTACTATACTTTCATTTTTCTTTTAAAGGGCATAAACATGAAAAATGTGAGTTATCACTCTTTATCTTCCTCCTCTCCACTAATGCCATTTTCCTTCCCGCAGAGAAAACCACTTTAACCGTTTCGTGAATGCCCTTTCAGACACAATCCCACTTTTGTTTATTTTATCCTATATGTGTGGGTGTTCTTCTTGCATGTATGTATGTAGACTGTGTGTAGAGCGCCCACAGAAGTCAGAGGAGAATTCCCTGAATCTGCAGTCACAGACAGCTGTGAGTCACTGTGTGGATGCTGGGAACCCAACTCAGGTCCATTTTAAAGCTATGGGGGTTTTTTTTTTTGCTTGTTTGTTTTTGTTTTTGTTTTGTGAGACAGGGTTTCTCTTCATAGCCTTGAATGTCCTGGACTCACCTTGTAGACCAGGCTGGCCTCGAACTCACAAGGCTCTGCCTGCCTCTGCCTCCCCGGGTGCTGGGATTACAGGTGTTTGCCATTGCACCTAGCTAGTAAAGCTGTGTGTTTTAAAGCTTGGTGACACAGCCTGTAATCTTAGCTGCTTGAAAACTGAGGCAGGAGGATTCTAAGCAAGCACTTTAGCAAACAAGCCAACACCTTGGCCTCTGACCCTCAGGTTGAAGCTCACCAGGTGAATCTCACTCATCTCTGGGATGATTTGGAGACTGATCCAATGGGGGCCAGAACTGCACTGACCTGCCTTCTTCCTGGGACCCGGTTTCACTCCTATCTTGGATCTGCAACATGCCAGGCTTGCTTACACTGATTTTTCCTGTTTTCATTTACCACAGTTGATCCCATGGAATCTTTCCTTAAGGCTGAACTCCACTTTCTCTTGGCCTATGAAAGTTTCACGACCAGCCAGCCCCCAGCAGGGGTAGCATCAACCATTAAGCCCACTCAGCTGGAACTTTGGCCAACCATTTTTGTTCCTTTGTTTCAAAAAAATGACTCTCCAACATTACCGTGCAAAGAAGCGCCCGTTAAAAAAAAATAATGTCTAATATATTTTTTCTTTTCAAACTTTTAGTCATTTTGGATGGATCTTTTTAAGGCAGAGATAAAACATTACTTAGCAGATTAAATTGGGTGCACTCTAATTTAGTCATTTCTGAACAATTTAAGGAATGCATTACAAAGATCAAACCTTCTATGCATAAGGCATAATTCGGTGAATGCACGGTGTTAGCTAATATAATGAGTGCCTGTGGGGAGTAGAAGAAGCTCTGAACGAATGCATGTTGTTGACCTGGTCACGACTGTGTCAGAGCCTTCCCCTGGGGTGATGGCGAAGTCTTCCTCTGGTCTGGATTCGAATGTTGACAGTATGTTCAAGTACACATTTATAAACAATTGACTAATGATGCAAAAGTGATCAAAGCTTCCTCCTCCAGGATGCTTGCTTGCCTACAGATACCTGGCTAACTTGAGACTAGCTAACTCCTGTCCCTACATAATAAATTCCCTGAGTTCTAGGTTGATGCAATTGTTGGTGAAACTCCATCAGAGTAGCCATCTGTACCTTCTTCATTCCCTCAATGCCCCTAGTCAGGTCAACATTGGATGCTGCATTGGATGAAGCAAGTACCTGCCACTGAATCAGAATATGATAAGCTACTTTTTATTTGTTTGTTCAAGACAGGGTTTCTCAGTCTATATTTGGTAGACTCGCTTTGTAGACCAGGCTGGCCTCAAACTCACAGAGATCCACCTGTCTCTGCCTCCCTAAGTGCTGGGATTATAGGTGTGTGTCACGCTGCCCGGCTCAGTAAGCTACTTTTTAAAGGGGGAAAATATGAAATCAGGTAACTGACTTTCCCTGTAAGAATGAAGTTGCTACTTAAAATGTGTATTCTGTAGGGCATCTGGGCATATGACTTTGGTCCCAGCACCTGGGAGGGAAAGACAGGAGGATCTCTGTGGGTTTGAGGCCGGCCTCAACTACATATTGAGTTCTGGCCAGCCAGAGGTACTCAATGAAATCCTGTTTTTTATTTATTTGTTTGTTTAAAAGTACATTATGTCTCATACATTCTTCTGAATACCTCTAGGCTTGATTGCCAACACCAAAGGCGGGGGAGATGGAAAGTGTGTGTGTGTGTGTGTGTGTAAACCAGCAAGTGCACATGCTTGTATGGGTACAGTTGTATGCACATTCACAGGGAAGTTATCATGCCTCAGGAGGCGCTAGCCACTGTGTTTTATGCAGCTGGGTTTCTCGTCTGGATCTCCCTGAGTAAGCTGGGTAGATTAGCCAGCAAGCCTGAAGATCTGCCTGTCACCGTCTCCCCAGCTCTGTTTTCTAAGCTCACAGTACCACTGCTCATTTCCTTAAATTGAGTTCTGGGGATCAAAGTCAGGCCCTCATGCCGACACAGCAGGCACAGTTATTTACTGAGCCATTGTCCCAGACCCCACGAAAAAGGGAAACTTAAATTTTTTTTTCTTCTTTACTTTTCTTTTATGTGTATTGGTGTTTTGCCTGCATGTGTGTCTATGTGAGAGTGTCAGATCTTGGAGTTACAGACAGGTGTGAGCTACCATGTGGTTGCTGGGATTTGAACCGGGGTCTATACTAGAAGAGCAGCCAGTGCCCTTAACTGCTGAGCCATCTCTCCAGCCCTTAAGAAGGGAAACTTAATGTCCAAAAAGCCGTAAAGCAAACCATCCAGATTTCTGTCAGATGGAACAGGACCGTTTTGTTGTTCTTGTCGTTGTTGTATAAGGTCTCTCTTGCTAGAAAGCCAACATCTACTGTTCACTTTTCTGACTGGATGGTCATAAAGGTTAGGGAGATAGATTTAATGGGTATGGCGGCAGCCCACTCGAGAGAACTCACTCACCAATCTTACTGCTGAACTTACACAATGACTGTAATTTCTTTGGTTTGTTGAAGAATGAAACCTCCAGCTTTTAAGAACAAAACTTCCAGAGGAGGCTATCAATTGTTTATTTTTAGCCAACTGCAACTTTTAAAAATGATTAATCTTACTTGGGCTGGTGAAATGGCTCAGTAGATAAAGGGGTTTTGCTGGCAAGTTTGATCTCCAGGACCGACATGGTAGAAGGAGAAAACCCAGTAGCCTTGGCTACTTCTCTGAGTAGCCTTGGCAGTCCTGGACTCACTTTGTAGACCAGGCTGGCCTCAAACTCACAACGATCTGCCTGCCTCTGCCTCCCAAGCTGGGGTTAAAGGTGTGTTCCACCATGCTTGATTTTTCATAGAAGAATACATAAGGCAAAAACATGTATTTTAAAGAATTAAAACTAAAATGAGCATGCTGTCTAGCCTCATCCTAGAACATCCTCCATGTCATAACAAGTCCTTACAGCGACCTCACCTGCTCACCTTATGCCCCCAACACGGTCATTGAAGGCTTCTTGTAGGCCTGAGCATGGCAAACATGGCTCTGGCAGGTCTTGCCCTCACCCATCCCCGATCTTTGTCCCCCTAGGGTAAATAAATCTCCTCTGGGCTGAGGACTTAGTCTTGGTGGGTCCTGTGTGGACTCTGGTCCTTTGCTGAGTTACTGAGGGCTGGCTTGGTAGCAGAGGTGGTGGGGTTCCAACAGTTCCAGTAATCAGTGTCCCAAAACTTAGAATAATCCCTCCCTCTAAGGGTAACCATCACTTGTGCGTGTCCCTCTGCCAAACGATGTTTGGTTTTGCCCGTTTTGAACTTTGGTGTAAGCAGATTCATAACACATATTTTCTTCAGAGCCGCATCTTCCGGCACTGGTTTTTCATGAATATTAATGCATGCAGATATTAGTTCATTACTCCCATACTCCTCTTAGGAAGATACATTATATATGCTACTCGTGGCAGATATTTGGATTGCTTTCAATTTTCTTTTTTTTTTTAGTGTTATGGACAATGGTGCTATGAAAATTAATGTGCATGTTTTTCCGCTCCTCCTCTCCTTTCTCCTCATTCTTCTTGTTTTTGTTGGCACTGGAAATTTAACCCAAGGCCTTATGCATGCTAGGCAACACAACTATACCCTCAGCCTCCTGTGCATGTTCTTAGTGAGAGATGCTCACTATGGCAGGTGACAGGGAGCAGCCTACTTACATGCTGCCTGTGGTAGGCAATCCCAAACTGCTTCAGAGTGCTTGCACGAAGTCACAGGCTCACTCGAGGTGCACAAGAGTTTCCATTGTCACGCAGCAAGCCTCTCCCTTTGGAATTGTCTGTTGGGTATGTAAAAATGTCCTCGTGAGGTTGTGCTTTGCATTTTCCTCCCTACAGGGTTGACTGTTTCCTCATAGGTTTGATAATTTAAATTTTCCCCTTTTGCAAAGACACTGTCTTTAGTCATTTTTTTCATATTCTGCACCCCACAAATGTACATGTGGAGTGTTCTTTGATGACAGGCATTTTGTGACATCTTTTGATGAATAAATGTTTGAGCTTTAATGTATTTCAGTTACTGATTCTTCCTTGCTTATTCTTATTTAAGAACACGAAAATGTTTAAAAGTTATACTACCCCAGTATACTTCCTGTAGGGGCCCTCCTTTCTTCATTCTTCAGGCCCCATTTACATATGTGTGGATCCAGGTCTAGTCTCTTCAGATTCACCAAATCAGATTTTTTTTTATCCTGTACCAATAAACATTACCAAATTATTTTTTATAATTTTCAATTATTGAATTATTTATCTTTGAGTGAGGTCTTGATATTTGTATTCCATGCTGACCTGGAACTTGCTGTGTAGCCCAAGTTGATAAATTCAAAATCCTTTGGTCCCTGCTTCCCCAGTGCTGAGGTCATAGGCGTATGCCACCATGCCTTGATCAACTTTATAAATTCTTTTCATATTTATTTTATTATTACTTATGTGTATGGGGAGTGTGCCTATGAGCACTCAGATGCCAGCAAGGCCAGAAGAAGGTGTTGGATCCCCGGGAGCTGGAGTTAAGACTGTTGTGAGCTGTCATCTCATAATCTGAATTTCTTCATGGGTTAAGAGTTTGTGTCCGGGTTGCATGATAACTACTGAATTATAACCATCATTTCTGAAAGTTTTACAGCCCACATCAGAATTGCTTTATTTGTGATTCCCACTTTTAGTTTGGATTCCTTTGATCTTCACATTTATTTATTTGGCATCTGATACCTAAATTAAACATTTGGTATAGATGGTCACCCTAAAAATGCCAAAGGCAACAAGCTAGCTCGAAAGCCTGTCACTGAAGTCCCCTATATTTTCACAGATTGTATATTCTGAAAGATGTGCCACAAATCTATTCCAAGCGCGAATGATACAGTCCAGCCTAGAGCAGCTCTTGACAATTCACTCCAAAAGTGCTAGGGCATAGGCAGAACACCGAACATCTTAATCATTAAAGTTGGGTTAGTGGGAACTTGGCATTTTAGGTATGCTCTTGGAGAGAAACATTCGTTCGGGACCCCTCTCTTTTTCATTAGATATTTCGTGTGACTACTGAGTGTCCTCCACTCATGGAAATAACTGAAATTAGTTACTGATACCTTACGGGGCATCCCCAAATTTAGCTTCTTTTACGCGCCGGATTTACTGCTTCCTTTTGCACTTCGAGGTCTGCGTGGCGTCAGAGTTCGCAGTGATGGCTGTGAAAAGCGGGCCCTTTTCATTAAACGAGAACTAACTATCACGAGACATTGTAGGCCTGCCGCCCACATTAGCTAGGTGACTTCAGGCACACCTTTTAACTGCTAGGTTTCCTGTCTGTAAGAAGGAGGCCTGGTCTACCGACAGCCTTCTGGATGCTGCCTCCACGCAGGCAGGCATCCGCTTGTTGATGCGGTGTCCACAGCCCCGAGTAAGGGCTGATTGCTGAAGAGCTCCAGGCCGGGTCTCCAGCGACGGCTTCCCCCGACCTTCCTCCAGGACAGACGTCTGCTTCTCCTCTAACCCTCAAACTAGTGCTTTCCGATGGTGTACCACAGAGAAGGGCCGAGCCAGCTGCAGCCACCTGGCGCCAGCCTGGAGCTGGAGGCCGCCGCTGGGGCTCTCTGCTAGGCTGGGAAACCTGGAGACCATTTCGGGCTGGGTGCGAGTCACGCGGGGATGGCGCGGCAGGGATTGTGCAACGGGGCGGCGGCGGGGGACCCCGCGGGAAGCGGGGGAGGCTGTAACCGCGCCAGCTCTTTCCATCTAACTTCCCGGCTGCTCCCGCGGAGCGCATCCGAACCTGGGGAGGCCTCCCTCCAGCCGCAGGGGACGCGGCGCCACCCCCACCCGGGGGGGACCAGAAAGCCCGCCTTCACGCCCCCACACCGGTTGCCCAGGGCCGCAGGGCACCCGGTGCAGGCGCGGTGACGTACGCGCAAGGGTTCCCGGGCGCTCCTCCGGCCTAGACCGGGTGACGCACACGGTATTCTTCGTTTCTCTTCGAAGTCCGGGGACAGGCTGGATGTGGGACAGGCGGCCGACATGCAAATGCATGGGGCGTAGGCAGCGACCCGAAATTGAGTCCTGCTTCCGGTGACTGTGTGTGCTTGTGTGTGTGTGTGTGTGCACTTGGGGCCCTGAGGGTGCTGTCCTGGGATCTGTCGGAGGAGCCGGCTAGCATTCCTCAGAACTGGTCGGGTGTTTCCAGGAAGATGCTGGGATCACGGACCCAGCTCACCCCTTGAGCCAGCTGCCTATCATCCCAGCAGTAGGCCGAGGCAGGAGGATTGCGGCGAGACAGACAGACGCAGGCCAGCCTGGGGCACAAGGTGAAACTGAGATCAGGAGAGCAGAGAGACGTGGAGAAAAAAAAGGGAAGTGGGAGTAGAGATCACAACGACTTTCGCCGGTCTCGGGGGAGCTTACTTCGCCCTCCTTTTTCCAGCGCTCTCAGAAACATTCGGTCCTGGGTTTCCCGGCAGGGACACACCCCTCAGGGGGACCTGAGACGGTCCCGATCAACCTCCGCTCTTGCACGCGGAAGATGGAATTCGGTCCACGGGAAAATCGCAGAGCCCCGTGTCGTCTAACTAATGGGCAGCCATAGCCAAGGGCCCCGGCGTCCACGCGCCGCTGCCTCCCCTCGCCGCAGCTTCCGAGCAGCTCAGAGGCCGGAGCGTGACTTCTCCGTGGCGGGGCGGCGGTGGCGTGGGCGGGCACCTCCCGGAAAGCAAGCGGAGGAAGTGGAGTCAGCGCGCAGGCCGCCTGCCAGCGCGAACCTCCGGGACGACGCGGCGTGGGGCCGCGGAGCTCCGAGCTGGCCTGCCCGGTCCCCTTGCAAACTCCGGGAACTGCTGCAGCCGGCACGCTGCAGCCGCGCAGGGTGCTGGCTGCGGCTGTGCACAGCCCAGGAGACGCGAGCTGAGCGCCTGCGCGCTCCCTCTGAGACTCCCTCCTGGAGCGCCCGAAGTTTGCAGAGGCATTTGATCAGCAAAGCAAAAAAGGCTAATGGGAGGGCTTGTTTGTTTTCATCATGAAATCTTAGAAACGTTGCAGTCTGTTTGGATAATACTCCACACTGCTCACTAGAACAGCTGTTTCTGCCCACATTTTTGTTTAGGGACTTAAGGCCAAAATACCCGTGCAGACCAGGCCCCTCACGCATCCTGGAATGTTGGTGAATCTGAAGATCCGATTCACAAGGCTGGAGCCACAGAGGGAACTAC
>JAQQSO010008116.1:0-10183 GCA_028658305.1 Pachyuromys duprasi
GAAGTAGCTCATCAAGTCATCTATATTCCCATAGAATAAAATCACATTTACTTGCATATGTTGGTTCAAGTTTGATAAACCATAATCATATTTTACAGCAACCTTCCAATTATCTGTCAGTTCTTCTGTAAATGCTACACAGATATCTTCTGATACCATCTCTGCTTTCAGGTCAGAGAGAAACTCCCTCCCTCTCCAGTCATCAGACACCAAGATCCCCACCCACTTCCAGTCAAAGTGTAGCAATAAAGAGATCAACCCTTGGGTTAGAGCTCTGTCTTTAGGAGACATCTGATAAAGTGTTGGGAAGGTATCTTTGTCACTTAGCATGGAATCAAAAGGTCCATATGTGACCTGAAGAAGGAAGCAGGGAAAAGGTGATTCTGAGTTTCAGGTATCTAGAATCATCACGCTGAGATAGGAAGTGAGTTCATTCTTCACATATGAGGGCCAAGGGACTGAATGTTGGTGAGATCTCTCTTGTTGTGATAACAATGCAACAGAGTATCTGACGTAGAGAAAAACTGCAGAAAGCAATACCAAGTACTCTCTGGTTGCATAACACCACATTTCCCAGCACCTTCAGCTTTATGAAAGCAGACATGGAAAGAGACTAACAAAGTTTTTAGAAATTCAGTTTCCTATGTTAAAATGGTGCAAGTTGTGACGATCTGAAGTCACAGTGCCAGGGGTTATTGCATCATCGCCCTCTAATGATATATTTGACTGAGACAAAAACCTGAAGCAATTGTAAATTATTCTGTTTTGTTTTTTGTTATATTAGGTTAAAATACATTTATGAATTATTTAACTGGGTGATAACAATGAGAGTTACACTGTGGGTTTTATAATCTCAGTTATTGCTGACCCTTGTATTCACACAATGTTTTGTAGCTTGTTTGTAGTAATGTCTGCTGATGCATGCTTTTCTTCATTGTAGCCTGGAAAGAGCCACTTGTGGTAATCTAGGTGGTTGGTCTCTGTGGGTGCTATTCTAAGATCTACTTTCCTCAATGAAATCACCAATTTCTTGAAAGATTTTCGTTGGTGATGGTCTTGAAGATTGTTCCAAATTTACTTACATGTCCTTTCTTTTTCCATATGTATTATATTGACTTTTGTAGGAATTATGAAATGTTTGTATGCTTTCTTAGGTAGTTAAGTATGTGTGGTGTAGACTTTGACTTATGATCAAATGCAGACTGCTCACCACAGTACATATTTGAGTATTTAGAGATAGATGGCTACTACTAAGTAATCTTCTATGTAATTCTCAGAATTTATTGTCAATGCTTTTTAAATTTATTTAAATTTTTATTTTTATATTTATTGTAGCTTATTTATTTTCTATCCCAGCTATAGCCCCCTCCTTCAGTCCCTCCCAATCCCAGCCTCCTCCCTTCATCTCCTCCCATGCCCTTCTCCAAGCCCACTGATAGCAGAGGTCCTCCTCCCCTATCTGACCCTAATCTATCAGGTCTCATCAGGAATGACTGCATTGTCTTCCTCTGTTCCTGGTAAGGCTGCTCCCCCATCTAGGGAAGGTGATCAAAGAGCCACCCACTGAGTTCATGTCTGAGGTAATCGCTATTCCCCTTACTAAGGAAACCCTTTGGATACTGGGCTGTCATGTTCCACAAGGAGAGCAACAGAACCAAGAGATCTGGGCCTAGGGACTATTCTGAGACTGTTCATACGTACAGTAAACATAAACCATAAACCACTTCCCTTTTTTGTTTGTATATTGATTTCTTTTTGTTTTTTTTGTTTGTATGTTTGTTTGTTTGTTTGGGTCATGTTTGACATGCATGCGATTCTGCACAAAAATACTTTCCTGACTTACTTGTGGGACTTTGTAGAGCTCTGAAAGTGTTCCAATTGCAGCAGAAAATTCCGGCCTGGTTCCTGAAATGATTCCTAGAGCTTTATGCTGTGTTTTGCATTTGTAGTTAGGGACATACTCACTCCTTCCAGACAATGACATCAGAGGACCCTCCAGGGTTCTTTTGTTAGAATTAAAGGTATTGTAGACATGGAAACCCAAGGTCAAGTTGGGAAGTAGTTGTGAATCCTTATTGATCTGATCAATGGCAAAGTATAAAGTCAGCAAATCTTGATAGTTTTTCCATTTCAGTCTAACCAGAGGAACAGAATGATGAGTGTAGTCAGTCCATTTTTGTCAGAAACTCTTTATCAAATTAAGGAACCTAGAGGTGTTAAGCCTTGACTTTTACTGTGACATGTAAAGCTTGTGTGATAAGCCCCTGAGAGATCAGGAACATCACGGAATGATTCCTAAACTCCCAGAAATTGAAGTATAACTAATAATTGTTTCCTTGGTGTAGATTTTGTGAATAAAGTGTCACTTTTTTATGTCCTGTGACTGCTGACTATATAGGTGCTTAAGATATTTCTGTTCATGGAAGCATTGGGATACAGAAGAGTCAATAAGGTGTTCACTAGGATTGTGAATAATAGATTCATGTCCTTTTGTTTAGTAATGATTCATTTTTGTACTCATTTACAAAAATTTTAACAACTTTATTTGAATGCACTCTTGATGTTAAAGTGTTGCATTGAAGGATGGATAGATGTGCAGGCATCTAGGCACACTGACCCCTTTTGAACAAAGAAGAACATCAGTTCTCAGTGCCCACAGAGTGGCCTGGAACCATCTGTAGCTCTAGGTCATGAGACCCCCTTGTAAAATCTAAGGGGACCAGGCAGACATGTTGCATTCACACAAGAAGACAAGCACTCAAGTGCATGAAATAAAAATAAATAAACCTGTGTAAAATAGTGTTTGGAGGCTTCAGAAATGAGTGGCATATTATGAGTACTTGCTGCTCTTGTGGAGGTCTCTGATTCAGTCACAGTAGGCACTTTTGGGGTTACCATAGTATTTAACACCAGTTCTAGGGGTTCTATGTCCTCCTCACCCCTCTGAAGACACCAACCATGCCTGTGGTAAGCATACAATCTTGTAGGCAAAACACTCATAAACACAAAATGAAAATACAATTTTTTTAATGAAAACATAAAAACTAGCAACTGAAGGAAAAGTATTTCTATAAGTTTTTGGACTAAATCATTGAATAGAGTTACCTGGGTAAGGTAAGGGAGTGAAATAAAACAGTAAGTTAAATTAGCATTAGAAAAGAGGAATACACAAGTCCCGTAAGGCAGTGAAAAACAACTACTTATTATGGGAGGAAATTGAATTTTGGTGCAGGCAGTTGAGCTGAACTGTCTCACTCATAGCCTTCCATGTTTGGGGATGGGTCTTCAGATGCTACTTTCAAAACCAGTGGTAGGTTAGAGCTTGCCTGGCCCCACTAGAGGCAAATTAACAGAAATCATTAGCATGAAGTCCACTGTGTTCTACTGAAAGAAAGATTCTGCTTTCATTACTGACATCACCAAGAAGAAATTCTATTTGGTTGCACCATATGAATCTGAGGTCTATGGTTAGATGCTGGGTTAGGAGAGAATCTGTTGTTCAAAACCACACAGTTAGCAACCATTGAGAGAGGGAGGATTAGTCTTCCCCAGGAATTCCTCAATATCAAATATTCAACTCTGTGAATGCATACATGTATAAATGAGAACTCCTGAAAAGAGTTATGTCTGCAAAGACTGGCTATAAAAACTTCATTAACGTGGACAGATTGTAATGTTGTAGTTCTAGGGTCTCATTTTCATAGTTCAGGCTTACTGTAGTATCCTGTAGCCATTTCTTAGACATCTCTGCAGTTGACCTAATCTCCTATAGCTAATGAATATAACCATTTTGGAATGTAGTAACAAAGCACACCACTGGCTGCTGCCAATGTAAAAGCTAAGAATGATATCAGATACATCAAGGGCCTGTTTGATAAGTTTCTCCATCTTGCTGTATCCTCCTCTCTGATGTTTCCAGCAATGTACTGGATTTATAGGTTCCCTTCCCCGCACTTTTTTTTTTTTACTGTGACACCTGCATAAAGCTGCTTCTACATTGGAATATGGAATTTTGGATAAACTAACTTGTGTTCACAGGCCACAAACTATCAAATTCACCTCTGGAATAAATTATCTCTTTTCCTTTGAGCTGAATACTGAGAGGTTTCCAACCACATAAAAGCAATACTAAAGTCTAAACAATGGATTCAGTTGGTTATATTTGTAAAGTTATTCATTTGTACTTGTGAATCAATTTCCATAACAATACTAGTAAAATGTAGACAACACATGACATATTCAGATGTTTAATTATGTATGAGATGCAGCTTACATGATCATGATACTAGTAATTTATTGAGCTTTTTTCACATTAATGTGCATGAAGGATATTGGTCTGAGATACTTTTTTCTTTAGAGCATAGAAATGTATAAACTCTATTTATTAAACATATCTTGTTTTTAACCAAACATACATTATTCCTTATTTAAATTTTCTAGAGTCTTGATGTTAAACACAGTTGGAAAAGACATAAGTAGTTAATCATGCATGTTAACATATATTTAGAAATGCCATGTACAACAGATCTGATATGAAAGAGATTGATTGGGTGGAGGTGAAGAAATGGAGAGAGACAGAGAAAGATGGTGGGGGGCCCAAGGAGAGAAACCAAGGCAGAGAGATTGGTAGGAGTGGCAGATGGGTTTGAGATACTTTTTCTGTGTTGAATCTTTTTGCTTTTTAGATATCAGTGTGACTATGCCCTCATAAAATGAATTTAGCAGTTTTCCTTCAGTTTCTATTTTGTGGAATATTTTGAGAAGTATTGGTATTAGCTAATCTTTTTAACTGTTGTAGAATTCTTTTCTAAAACTATCTCTGAGCTCTTTCTTTTTAGGAGACTTTTAGTGGCTGCTGCTATTTCTTTAGCGGTTATAGATTTATTTAAATTGGTTATACAATCTTGATTTAAGGTTGATGAATGACATCTATCAATTAAATTGTCCATTTCTTTTAGATTTTATTTATTTTCTTTTTTTGGTACAGCACTTAAACTATGACCTAATGATACTTTCAGGTCTATTATACTTTGTTCTGTTGTTATGTGCCCCTTTTAATTTTTTTGTCTTGTTAATTTGGATATTCTCTTTGTCTTTCAGTCACTTTCAATAAAATTCTGTTTATCATGCTGATTTTCCCAAGAACCGCCTCTTCATTTCATTGATTCTTTGCTTTTCTGTTTGTTTCTATTTTCTTAATTTCAGCCCTCATTTTTGTTTTTCCTTGCATCTATTTGTCTTTGTTGAAGAACCAAGTTGTCTCTGTTAACCTGCCCAGGGCCAGACCATCCTTCATACTGTGAAACAGTTTGCAGCAAGTAATGAACCTATGGAGCACTGATGACATCCCTCATGTAGCAGCACCCCACCCTATTTTACCCTTTACCACCTAGAACCACCAAAAAAATATGCTTCATTCCACAGATTTCTGAAGTCAGAAAGATTTATGAGGGTGGACAATGTGAACCATCCAACTCATAAAAGTGTTTATTCTTGTCTTTAGAGGCTGTACCAATCCATACAAAACACTGGAGCTAACCCATTCACACATCAATAGGGAGTAGCCTCTAGACTGTATCACAAATATTCTCACCTGATCCAAGCACAGATATGTTTGATAACAGGAAGCAGTGTCCCAACACCCTATCAAGAAAGGATGAGTTGACACTAGATAAAACAGCAATTCAATTTAAAAACACATAAAAGTAAACTTAAACTTTAGACATGATGAAAAAGAAACGACTGAGGAAGATTTTAGAGGTATTCAGTCTTCTTAACAAATATTGGAAGGGGTTACTTACTTGCCTCAGAAATATCCCCCAATTAAAGTTGTTTCTTTTGGTATTTTCTTCCTATCATCCCCCCTCCCCCATCGAAGATCTCCCTGTTCCCAACAACACCTGCCCCCAATCCTCTTGTGAAATTAAAGGATCTTTAAGATTTCATCTTATGCAATAACTTAAAAGACAATAAATGTCAAATGTTGGCACATCTGTAAGTAATGGGAACCACAAACTGGTATAGTCCCTATGAAAATTGCTGTGGAAGCTCTCTGAAATGTAGAAACCTAAGCATGCTGTTTAAAAGGCTGTTTTTCTAAATCTTTCCTGTGTTGCATGGGCCAATGTAATCTATGACAAGGAAAGCAAAACAGAAAGCATAGAAATCACGCACTGTATGTAAAAAAAAAAAAAAAGGCAAAAAGTAAAAAAAGTAAACTATTCCCAATATGGATATGGCTGCTAATCTTATGCTCCTCTTCTCAGTCTTATTTAATTTTCTAAATACTTCCTACACATATAATTTTTAACCTTTGGCTACCTGAGGTCTGAGTTTGTATCTTAGTCACTTAGCTGAGGTGCATTGTCTGGCTTGAGTGGGAGAAGATGATCCTGGTCCTGTAGAGACTTAATGTGCTAGGGCGGGTTGATACCCATGTGGAATCTTCCCCTGTTGTGAGGAGGAGAAGGGAAAATGGGGAAAGAGTGTGTGAGGGGAGAGACTGGAGGATAATGGCAGTGCTTCTATCAGAATGTAAAAACAATAAATATATAAATATATAAATTAATGGAGAAAAAACTTGTAGCTCATATATAAAATTTATTTCAAGATTTCTAAGAATATTTTGTATACATTCTACACCGTGGGATTTGTATATTCTTGGGTTTGGATTAGAAATCTGTAAAATCGTTAACAAAATGTGAGGTTAAAATTAGTAAGAAAAAAGATTTATAGGTATAAAATTACAGCATGCTTGTGTGTGATGTGCATTCAATTCATATTTAGAAGAATAAACCTGTCAGAGCATAGTGTATGCATTACCTGGATAAACAATTTCTGTGTTTAGAAATTAGAACTTACTACCATCAAATGTTTGACCAAGGTTTATAAATTCCTAAGGTCATAATTATCTATTCAAGTTAACAGAGACTGACTTAGAGATGTATGTCTAAGTTTGTAAGTGTCTAAAAACACACATATATCTCTAGTAAATGTGATCAAAATGAGGCTTGTTGAAAAACCTTGATAAGTAACAATGGATGTTAAATGACTAAAGTATGTTTTATAAATAATGTCTGTAGAAGGTTGTTTTGATGTGTATTACTTGTCCTCATGATCTGGTTACACCTGTCTTTGTTTTCAAAACCTGCCTAAGACATACCTGACTGTTTGATTAAATGTTCTATATCTGGGAAGGGCAGAATGGGTTAGGCATGGCAAAGATTCTGGGGCTTCTGGGACAGGAGAATCATGGAGACAGATGGATGGGAAGAGAGGAGAAAGAAGGATGTCATGATGGGTTAGTGTGGAGAAAAGACAATGTGGGCTGAGAGGAAGGACCATAATATTGGCATGTAAAGGCACAGATGAGGAATACCAGCTTGAACCATGGGATTATAGATAGAAGATGGACCAGATGAGGAAGATTAAATGGATGTCATTGAGTAGGGGCTGGGAGATGGATGTTGAAGTTATTGAGCCAGCATAGGTGAAGTATCTGTCTGGCCCCAAATAAATAAGGCAAGTATGTATATAATCTAACTGGTGTCTTTGTCTTATTTGTGATAGTGGGTTAAACAATACCACCATTTTAATCTTATGGCAAATAATAATGGATAGTATATAGCCCAACACTCACTTTTTTCTTTTATTTTCTGCAACAGGGTTCTATAATTCCTAAGGTCTATCCAGGGTACCAGAATTTTACATGAAGATGTAAACATAACCTCTTTATATTTCCTTTTTTTTTGGTATAGGTGTAACTAACTGGATAAACTGAGTTATATAAGAAACTAATATTCTGTAAGGTACATTACAAATGGATCTGGAAAATGACATTGCTAGTCCTTCTGTGAACTGTATTTGTGTTTTAAGGCTTTATTTTGTAAAAGATCTGCACCTATATCTTCAAACCAAAATGTTTGAAGGCTCAAACTTAACATGGGAAAAAATGTGAAAGTGTAACCTTACAAAAAGCTATGAACTTGTTGAAAACTGTGTAAAGATAAGTAACATTCCAGTTAATTGTCAGACACCATAAAACTGAACAAATATTTTAACTTGTTCAGAGATAAGCTTATCATCATGTGCAGCACCAATATAATTCCTTTACAGAGAGACAAGCTTCTGTATAAGCTATCAGGGACAAACCTGAAACAAGTAACTAAATACAAGTGACATTTATTTAATATAAAATATGGTTAATATATTAGATGTTGTTTTTGAAACCCTTCAGACAGTTCTTCTGGATACGGATTCAAGCAACTTAAAGAAAAAGGCTCCCTATGGTAGACAAAAACACACACTTCCAGAGTCAGAAACTAAGGCAATTCACAAATTCTGAGGGGAGAAATGGCCTTTGTCTTGATCATATTTGAACTGTAATAATGCTGAAAGCTGAACCAAGAACTGACATATACTTTATCCATCACTATATTTCTGCCCAACCAATGGACAGTATTGAGTTGAATACCCTACTCTGCCTGGCCAAAGTAGGTTTGTTTTTTCAAGTTCTTCCTCAATGAAAACATCTCTCAGAACTCATGGATCTGGTGCTTGAAGGCTGATGATGTCTTCTGTGGCAGTAGAAGCCTCAATGCTGTCTTAGGCGGCATCCAAAGACTGTCTCATCTGCTCACTACAAAGTCTTTCAAATTGCCTTGGAGGATCCCTGACTGAGTGCCCAGGTGTCAGTCACTGACTGATACAGAGGCCATTTGGTTTATACTACATATTCACATTTAACCTTCTTAGATCTCTGGGGAGGCTGACAGCAAGTTGTCACCATAGAAGCTGAGCAGCAACCAAGAAACGTTAGTCAGCTCTTCAATAAATGGCTGCAGGTTCATGGACCATCCATAGCATGTGTGAAATTCTTGCCTTGTTCTTTCTACAGCTAGTAGGTCACACGCTGAAGGAGGCATTATCACAGACAGGTTTATCTTGCTGACAGGCAGCACAATGAACAAAATACTCTCACAAAAATATATATAAATGAAATTCAAATTAAACATATGTTATTGACTGAGATCCAAGATGGCTGCCATGAGAGGACACTGTGTCTGAGTAGTAGGACAGCAGAAACAACACAGCAACCAGGAGACTGAACTCTGGGACCTAAAACACCAGCATTTGTGATTGCCAGGTGAGCAGAAATCCTATGGTGAGAAAAATCAATGGAAAAACCCTAGGGACACCCAGTTATTCCCTGGAAAAATCTCCGGGTGACCAGCAGCACATAGCTCTGATCTGAACGAGCAGCCACACTGGGCGCCCGCATCCGCCATAATAGACTGGATCACACAGTCTTGCGGGCAGTCTGAGTAGGAACCGGGTACCGTTTTCACTGACCTGCACACTGAGAGTGCACACTGAACCCACTGAACCTGGGTTCTGCTTCAACCCACGGGTATATGGCAGGCACACAACGTTGGAACCACTCCAGACTGAGAGGGTCCGGGGACTGTCTTGACCAGACTGCACACTGAGGGCGAACACTGCATGCCTTCGCCAGCAAAAACCTCAGTCCGTGGGTGTGTCCATGGGCCAGACAGAGAAGGCCTCAGGCACCATTTCAGACAGGCCTGCATACAGCAGTTGCACACCAATCCAAAACCACTGTGTGTGCCCCAAATATCATCTCAGACCATGGTGCACAGCCCCTAGCCCAGAAGGGGGGGGGCAAATCTCCAGTCCAGGGGAGAGCCCTTAGCAGCAGGCCCAGAGCGGAATGCACAGCCCCCAGCTGACATCTCAAACCGGGACACTCAGACTCTAGCACAGAGTAAGGAGTAAAGCCTGCAGACCAGAGGGGTGACCAGCCTGCAGTGCTCACAGCTTCTAGCACAGAGCACAAAGCCGGGCACACAGAGCCCACAATAGAGTTGAACTGAGACAACAACACACACTAACAAACCACCGGAAATCCCTGATCTTCTTGAAGAATACTCCTGACACAAGAGATTGACAGTTTGAGACAGAAGTACAGCCCTAAAGCACAAACATCTCCCTGATTATATATAAACAAATGCCCAGAAATTGGAGAAAGAACTCACCCAACAAAAATCAGGACACCATGGCCCCACCAGAAACAACCAAAAGCAGTGGAGATTTTAATTCAGCGGAGACACAGGAAAATTATGTTAAAGCTTTGATTATGCAGATATTGGAGGAACAAAAAGAG
>JAQQSO010008117.1:0-10182 GCA_028658305.1 Pachyuromys duprasi
AAAATCAGTACTGAAGCATCAGTGCACATACGAATCAACCCATAAGTCAAAACAAAGAACATATTCATGAATGAACATCTTCCTCTCTGGTGAATTTGGCATTCAAAACAAATTTGGTTACACGGTATTTGGGCTCCTTTCCCATTAACTTGACACAAGCTGAAGTCATCAGAGAGGAAGGAACCTCATTTAAGACTATGTCCCCATAAGATCAGGCTGTAGACAAGCTTGTAGTGCATTTTCTCAACAAGCGATCTGTCGTAGGTGAGGTTTCATATTTACTAATAACTACCGTTTAGAAATGCTACTGTTAATCCTAAGCAGCTCTATCACCAAATCACCACACAGAGACTGGGTTTATTTAGTTAACCTAGAACACAGTGCTGGGCAATAATTACTCCCTCTGAAACCTCCAAGCCCTCATAGTTTCCTAACATTTAGATTAATCCCATTATTCTTGCTTGTTGTGTGACATGTTAAGTCCAGTCCAGCTCTCCCCATCATTCCAAGATCTTAGCTCCAGCTCTGCTCTCCTAGCTCTGCCTAGCCCTTTCTCCTCACACTCATTCCCTGCCCTCTGGCTCCTCCCCTTGCTCAACACTGGAGCTAGTTGTTTTTTTTTTTTTTTGGCCTGTTTACACAAAGTTGAGATAGGATCTTTAGAATAAGTATCAGAACACAATATACAGATTGAAACCAGAGGGGGACAGGGGAGAAATCAGCATTTGAATTAACAGGGGTAAAATTCATACATTCCATAAGAAGATTATACTAACAAGGGAGGAAAGCAATATTTACTAATTCCTGTTTAGCGTGTATTTTGTGTGATATTAAACTCAAATATATAAGAAATCTTTATGAAGATTAAGTTAGTCTACCTAATAATGTTCTAATAAACAAAGTTACCAGAGTAATGCTGCAAAAATGCAATAAAGTATAATTTTAAATAACTAGGATGCTAATACCTTTCATCATTCTCAGACTCACAAAGATATCTTCCTACAGACATCATATAGTTCAAATATATATATTTTGATTTAAAATGCATGTTAAAGGCATGAAAAGAAAGGGCAAATAATTTCTAGCTGATATTTACAAAGGCTGCAAACAATACTGATGGCTAAAATGTAATTTTAAATGCGTTATTTTTGCACTAAATGATATCTAGAAAGCTTGACTCATAATTAACTTATTTGATTTGAATGATGTTTGAAAGTATATAACAATCAATGTTATTAAAACACTACTAAGAAGGAGGACCCAGGTTGAGATGATCAATGCTCGCTTAGATGGACAAATGGGATGGATAGTGAATGTAGGAGAAAACAAGCGCAGGACAGGAGCCTACTGAAGCGGGCCTCTGAAAGACTCTACATAGCAATGTGTCAAAGCAGATATTAAGAATCACAACCAAGCCTTAGGAAGAGGGCTAGGAATAATATGTAAATAGGGGTAGTTAGTAAGACTTGGTGAGAACAAGAGCTCCACAAAGACCAAATAGAACAGGGCACAGGGGATTTTTATGAGACTGTTTCTCCAACCAAGGACCATATATGGATATAACCTAGAACCCCTGCTCAGATGTGGCCTATGGTAGCTCAGTATCCAACTGGGTACCCTAGTCAGAGGAACAGGGACTATTTCTGTCATGAACTCAATGGCTGGCTCTTTAACCACCCCACCCCCCCAGATGGAGGAACAGTCTAGCTAGATCCCAGAAGTGGACATTGCAGCCAGCCCTGAAGAGACATGATAAGTTAGGGTCGGATGGAAGGGGTGGAGGTCCTCCCCCGTCAGTGGACTTGGAGTGGGGCAGGGAGGAGATGAGGGAGGGATGGGGAGAGTGGGAGGAAATGATGGAGGGGGCTACGACTGGGATACAAACTACATAACCTGTGATTAATATAAAAATAAATAAATTGCATTCAATAATAATAATAATAATAAAACACTACTAGAAATTATAACACTTTTGTAATGGGCATATATCCCTCTTTCTACTTCCCTACTTTCTTACCAGGTTTTGTTCTAAACAGAGTAAGCGTAAGTTTGGCAAAAAATTGGAAACCTATTTTTTATGAGAACAATAGTGTTTCTTTATGAGCTGAATAATCTCCTTTAAAAGATTGACAAAGCAATGTGGTGACATTAATGATCCCTGTGATGTATGTGTGTGTGTGTGTGTGTGTGTGTGTATACTGGTGACTTGAGAAGATCTATATTCACCTAGGAGACAGACCTCTGGGCATGCTTAGGAGTGAGATTCTAGACTATGTTAATTGAAGGTGAAATGATTACCTTAAATGTGGGAATCATTCCTTGGAATGGGCCCCAGGGCTTAAGAAGGAGAAAGCAAGCAGAGTATGAGTATTTTTTTCTGTCTGTTTTCATGGGTATAGGTGCTGTGCAGCTACCTCATGTTCCTGCTGCCATAATTTCCCAAGGCTTTGCCTCTGACCATATAACAATAATAATAAATAATCATTTCACTGAAGAAAAAGTGTTCACTTTAGGCAAACATCAACTTACTGTGATACTTGCTTTTCAAAACTGTATTGCATTTTTGTTTCTCAAACTCAAAATCTAGTGTGTGCATGTGTGTGTGTGCTTGAGAGAGGGGGGCCAGACTAGGAATTATTTGGAGGATGAAGAGAACTATAGGGAAAATAGAAGATGGAGAAAGTCTGATGATGGGGGTAAATCTGAGAAAAGAAGTAAAATTATACATGTATGAAAATGTCATATAAAAATTTTAAAATTTTAACCTTTTTAAACTTTTTATTGATTCTTTGTGAGTTTCACATTGTGCATTCCAGTTTCACTCACCTATTCATCCATTCATATCCACCCTTTGCCCTTGCAACCTCCCTCCAAAATAAAACACACAAACAAATAACAACAAAAAGAAAAAAAAAGGAAGCATTTCATCGTGGAATCTATACTATGTCACACTGTGTTCCATAGCATATCGCTCTGTCCACACGTTTTCACTTGCAAATGTTCATTGCATGAGTCATGGGTCTGGTTCAAGATCTCTGGCTTCCACCAATATTGGATCCTCATTGAGACTCCTCCCTGTTATCCGGTTGTTGCCCTGTGTCATGGAGATCCTGCAGCTTTGGAACAGCAGGACTGGCCCTTTCACACATCCCAACCATTCACAGATGCTATAGATTTTGGGGAGGGCTACCTTAGAACCCTGTATCTGGGCCTTGGTGGTAGCAGAGCTAGTCAGCTACTTACTCTCCCTTATCTTCAACACCAGGGCGAGCTCTGGCTAGGCGAACCAATGCAGCCATTAACAGGAGGTAGGGTCAGCTCACATCCAGGCCTCCAGAGCCAGCTCCAGTGTGCTGACCAGTCAAGGCAAGCCCACTCTCCCAAGTGCTGCAGTCTGTGAAGGACTAGGCCAACTCTCCTGCTTTCACACCCTGGGGGTGAGGTCATCTGTGCCTATGCCATTAGGGCCAGCTCCACTGTGTCACCCAGGGGAGATGCAGGGCCCACTCTCGAAGTGCTATAGACAGTGAGGGAGCAGTGCTAGCTCTCCCACTCTTATGCCCTTGGGTCCAGCTCTCCTGACTACTAAAAGTGGCAAGGGGGGAGGGGTGGCATCATCCTCATACCCATGGCCAGCTCTCCCATGTTTTTTGCTCCCAAGGTGGCTCACCCCCTCAACCAAGGCCAGCTCTCTGATGCACAGGCAAGTTGTAGGCCATGCTCTCCCGAGTGCTACAGCCAGTAAGGGACAGGTCCATCTCACCCCACCCAACCTCATGACCCCAGGGCCAGCTCTCCTGACTGCCACAGATGGTGGGGAGGGCATTACCCCTGCACCCATACCGCCTCAAAACAGACAATTGACAAGGTCAACTCTCTCTCACTCTTGTCCTCAGGGGTGAATTACACCCTCTCCAACAGGGTCAGCTCAACTATGCTGCCCAAGCAAGGTGCAAGGTCCACTCTCTCAAGTGCTGCAGTGGGTGAAGAACATGGACAGTTCACAGGCTCTCTTGACCTTAGAACCATTTCTCCTGACTGCCTCAGGTAGGAGGATATCACCCTGCACCCATGCTACCTCATGGCAGTTGAGTGGCTGGGCCAGCTCTCCCAGACTTTTGTTAGATGATTGACTGGGCCAGATCTCCCATGTTCTTGCTTTCAGAGCTGTATCACCTGTACCATTACCACCAGGGTCAGCTCAGCTGTGCTGTCCAGGGATGGTTCAGGGCCAGCTCTCCTAATTGCTGCAGTTGGTAAGGAGCTGGGATAGTTCTCCCAAGCTCATGACCCTGTGGTCAGCTTTCCTGACTGCTTGGGTGAGGCACAAGGCCCACTCTCCTGGGTGCTGCCAAAATTTAGAGATGGAACCAGCTCTCCAGAGCACCATATGCAATGAGGGGCAGAGCCAGTTCTCCACAGCCCCTAGACATCCAAGTAGTCCCTGGCAGCTGCCTCAAACAGGGACATCCCCATGTTCTCTAGTGTTATTATGAGCCACAGAGATCAACACAGACCCCTGTCACTGCATAGCAACAGAGTCAGACATGGCCTTCAGTGGCAGCTCAGGATGAGACCTCAACATAGCTTCATGTTCCAGGGTCAGCCACTCACAACAGGCTACTCCTCTTTACTTTTGAGTCTTGAGTTCCATCCTTCTTCATAATGTTCAAGCTGCTTCACTTCTCTTTCTTTCACATCTGAACATCACATACCTGCACACTGTGGTAGTTCCAGATGCAGGTTTGCCACGAAGCTGGCAGGCCCCTGAGTGATATCCTCCACTATCTATTGTAGTGACAGGTAGATGTATATCTATTGTTCACCTGCGCCATGTGCTGGAAGACAAGTCTGTGGGAAACATGATGGTCCACAGGGTCTGTCTTCCTCCTCCTGTGTTGTGCTGACTGGATTTGATTTTGTTTGATTTGATGAGTCATAGGCATAAGTAAGCTTTGGCTACCAAGTCAAACATCAAGCTAAGATTAGCACAGGACTTCCATCTGCTCTGTCTCTGGCTGATGTAAGAACACCACAACCAACAAGATGCCTCTTTGCCCATTGCCAGGGTGCATAAAATTTATAATTTTATGTGACAACATAAGACTTAGTAAGAGGAAAGCCAAGAATTTTCTTTATTTATATATTTTTGTTACCAGACTCTGTTATTTAACTTATTTTAAAAAATCCTCTCACATTTCTAATTCAGGGACACTTTTTAGGCTTTTAATTATCAATCTCTGATGGCATCACTTCTGCAGAGTACATTTATTTTTCTACCTAACCCAAAGAATCTAAAATAGTCTTGCTAATTTGTTTAACTGCTCATTTCTTTACACCATTCTAATAAATAAGCTCACAGTAGACAGGAACTCTGATGGGCTTATTAGACTTTGCATCTACATAACAAATGTTGAACAACACAGTGAAGGAAGGAATGAGATGAAAATGAAAGTTAAGTGATGAAGGCTACAAAAGTCTTTAAAGAATCATATATATATATATATATATATATATAATCATGTATATAATACACAACTTTAAACAGAAGTTATTCTAGAAATACAGATACAGAGTTCTGAAGGCTATTTGAAATATCAGTATTTCTTAAAACATAGAAAGAGAGCAGGTGTGAATTTCCAGTTTCTATAAGTTACCCTTAACATTCCTTCATAAAATTTTGATTACTTTTTCGCATTAAGCAGTCATTATATATTGTGATTAGTAGTCTTGAAAATTACATATCACTGCTTCTTTAAAAAACATAGTGAGGTTATCTCTGGGTGGGTTTCTTTATTTTGCTTTCTCTTGGGGACTTTTGAAATGAATGTGAATTATTTTTTGCAGTAGGAACAAGGAATAAGTGCTATGCTTTAAATGGGTAAAAGGAAAGGTATGGTTCGAGAAAAAGAATGAGGATTAACTTTTTTAATTAAATTTTTATTTTTTATATTAATTACAGCTTATTTACTTTGTATCCCAGCTGTAGCTCCCTCCCTCATTCCCTCCCAATCCTATCCTCCCTCCCTCATCTCCTCCCTGCCCTTCTCTAAGTCTCCTGGTAGGGGAAGCCCTCCTCTCCTTCCATCTGAATCTAGTTTATCAGGCCTCTTCAGTACTAGCTGCAATGTCCTTCTCTGTGGCCTAGCAAGGCTGCTCCTCCCTTGGGGAAGGAAGGTCAAAAGCCAGCCACTGAGTTCATGTCAGAGATAATCCCTATCCCCCTTACTAGGGAACCCATTTGGATGCTGAGCTGCCATGGGCTACATCTGAGCAGGTTCTAGGTCATAACTATACATGGTCCTTGGTTGTAGAAACAGTCTCAGAAAAGACCCCTGTGCCCAGATATATTTGGTCCTTGTGGAGCTCCTGTCCTCTCCAGGTCTTACTAACTCCCCCTTCTTTCATATGATTCCCTGCACCAACCCAGATGTCCCTCAGCTGAGGAAGAGATACAGAAATTGTGGTATATTTACACAATGGAATATTACTCAGCAATTAAAAACAAGGAAATCATGAAATCTGCAGGCAAATGGTGGAATCTAGAAAAGACCATCCTGAGTGAGGTATCCCAGAAGCAGAAAGACACACACGATATATACTCATTTATAAGTGGATACTAGATCTATAAGATAGGAGAGACATACTAAAATATGTACACCTAAAGAAGCTAAACAAGAAGAAGTAACCTTGGTAAGACGACCAATCCTTACTGAAAAAAGACAAATAGAATGGACATTGGAAGTAGGAGAAAACCAGTAACAGGTCAGGAGCCTACCATGGAGGGCCTCTGAAAGACTCTACCTAGCAGTATATCAAAGCAGAGGCTGAGACTCATAACCAAACCTTGGCCAGAGGATTAACTTTTATGTGAATAAATTTTATTGCAGGCAACCAAGTCAAGAAGCATAGCTGTGAAGAAAAATCCAGATGTTTGCCTTTCAGTTAATCGAGCTCAGTGTAGGCATCATTTAAAAGGTATTTCTCCCAAATGCTGAATACTGAAACCTGGACAAGCAAGAAATCTACCTGGTAAAAATTACTTCAATATATACACAAAATATTTTTCAAAGAGATGGAATTAAGTTTACAACCTTGGGTGCTTGCTTAAAAACTTATTCCTTTTATTTTAAATTTTTTATTCATTTTACATCCCAGTCTTTACAACTCCCTTCTCTTGTCCCAGTCCCATCTTTCCTCCTATTTCTCCCTATTTCTAAGTCCCATCACAGTATCCTGGAAAAACTCTTCGAGATCAGTCTAGTGTGGTGAACAGGGAACTACACCCCAATGCAAATTGCTCCAAACCTTCATCTACTCAAGAACCCTGGGTGGGATGGGGGTTTTCAAGCCTGGGTTCCCTTTCTTTCTCTACAAATGTAGTAGCTGTTTTCCCTTTAAACCCCAAACTTGTCAAATGCCAAAAGGAAAGTAGGCACCAACAGAGACATCACAACAGAGCTAATCACAATAGATAAATCCTCATAAATATCAGGAAAGTGATTTTCACGTTTTATTTTTGTCTAACTTCTTAAAGTGGTTATTTGCTTATTCAGTAATCTTTCCTGTGAGGATTTATACCTTTTTAAAATTTATAGCATTTATAGCTTTTTTGATTCTCTAACAAAAGAGTATGAATTTTTCTATAGACCTGGGGCAGAATAAAAAACTTGTCTTCAGTTATCAGCAGTGCATTCTGCCACACTGATGCTGTCTTCTTGATTATCTACAGAGTGCTTCCAAATGCTCATCAGTTCTTCTGCTGCCAATGATTCTCTGGGAAAGGAAAAGGTTGGGCTTGCCCATTTCTCCTTACTGCCTTTATACATTCTTTGAAACCCATGTGCTTGCTTGTGCCCTGAAAGAAAACTAATGAATTCTGTTTCCTTCACTGACAGCAATCTGAGCTGAGCACAGGCAGCAATGATGCAATTGGCATTTGATTCATCATGCCCACAATTCTGCACCTGTGCCACTACTAACAGGGGAGAGGAAGTACAACATAATACTTTGCTCATCCACATCCCCAGGGACAGGAGCCTGTACACAGCAAAGAAAACAAATTCCTGATGCAAATGTTTTCTATTAACAACCAATATGTACAGTTAGTTGAACCATTCCCTAACACCTTATATTTTGTTATATTATTTACCCAACATTGTATAAATATGGGTAGCTTTTCTGCTCAGCAGAAGGATTCAAACTTCAAAGGCGGTAGAGTTTCTTTTTTTCCTGGCTATCAGCAAGGCCTCTGGTGGTTTAAAGGCCAGAGCAAATGGAGTAGCACAGATTCTTGAACCAGTTCTCAAGATTTAACCAGACACACCAACCTCACAGAGATACAGTAATCTCTTCCATTTTCTTCCACACAGTAATCAAAAGGGCTCTTCCTCCTTGATTACTTCTGTTACAGCAGGACAAATTTTCTGTCCATGCCACATGTCTAAAATACAGTCATAATGGAAGGCTTCTGAAGGATAACAATGCCTAGTCACTCTTCATGTCTGGTAGTCTTACCCACCCCTCACTCTCACCCAACACATTAATACACCTGAGATCCTGACAGAGGCAGAAATCATTGTTCTTGCTACCAGAGCTAGAGGTCCTTTTCCTGTGTACTCTTTCTTCACTCAAATGCAGTTACTGCAGTTAAGATTAGGGACAAAAGGAAAAAAAAATACTTGAGGGTTCAAGTTGGCCAGATATTCATAAGAAGTAGTGTTACTCCTGTCAGAAAAAAAAAAAAACCAAACCAGCAATGTTAAATAGGAAAAAGGGGGAGGAGGAAGTATGAGACAAGGGAGGTGGCTACAATCCAGATGTAAAGTGAATAAATTAAAAAAATTAATTTGGAATAAAAAGAACTAAATGTTATCCCCTGGGCTTTGTCCAAAGTATGGTTTTGAATCTCTGTATATGCTTTGATCCCCAGCTGGGTGGAGTTTTTCAGAGGACATCTATAGTAGGCTCCCATCTTATTCCCTTTCTTCAACTGCTTCGTGTGTCAGAATTTTATTGGCTCTCTTGAATGGGAATTAAGCATCCTCCCTAGAGCACAAAAAGGACTGGGCTCAAAAAGAAACCAACAAAACCAAAAAATCGGGGCATGGGGGGTCTGCAGAGGGTGATAAACCAACCAAGGACTGTTAGTGATTAATAATATTTAATATAGATTTATCTTTTAGTTAAAAAGCAGTTATTCTTAAACCAGCTGTATACACAAATGTCCACACAGAGACTAGGAATTATTTCAATACCTAGAACACAATGCTGGCCAATAGTTATTCCATCCTAAAACCCAAGGCCAGCAAAGGTTCCTCCCATTTAGATTTCTCACATTATACTTGTTATTCAGTCATATCTTAGGTCGGGGTCATTACTCCTGATGCTTCCAGGTACTCTCATATAGGCTCTCACCTCCCACTGCTTCTTTCTTCTCACCTCTATATAGAATAACCCACATTATTCTCCCCATTGCTCAGAATTTGCTGGTTGTTTTTAATGGCAGCACAGAGAACAAAGAAGTGGCAGTTTAAAAGAAATTAGAATAAGCATCACAATGCAATATACAGATTGAAACCAGATACAGGGGTAGAGAAATCAGCATTTGAACAAACAAGGGTAAAATGTGTACATTCCACAAGAACATTATACCAACAACCAGCTAAGCAATATTTACTACCTGGTATTTACCGTGTATTTTGCATGATATTAAACACAAATATGTAAGGAAATATATTACTAAATACAGAAAGTTGTAATTTTGTTCTGTGATCAACATATACTGGTGGCTGAGATAAAACCCTGGAATCGTAATTAACTTGGGGAGGAAGTGGTTAATTTCACTTACTTTTCCACATCATAGTCCATCATCAAAGGAAGTCAGGGCAGGCACTCAAGGCCGAAACCTGGAGGCAGGAGCTCATGCACAGAAACTCTCTGATTGGCATCTCAGTCTCCCCGTGGATCTCTGAGTGAGAGGGTCAGGGGTTGTCTCTATCCAGAACTGAGTTGACTGCTCTCTGATCACTTGCCTCTGCTGATGCAGCCTTGCCAGGCCATGGAAGGAGAGGGTCCAAGCAGTCCTGATGGGACTTAACATGCTATGGGCAGATGGCTGTAGTGGAGAAGTCCGGCTTTCAGTGGACTAGGGGAAGGGGAAAGGGGGAAGAAAAAGGGAGG
>JAQQSO010008118.1:0-10182 GCA_028658305.1 Pachyuromys duprasi
GGTCCTCCTTCCTGTATATCCTCTCTAGGTGTGTAGATTTCAGCTTGACCTTCCTATCCTATAGGTCTATATAAGTGAGTATATACCATATGTTTCTTTCTGCTTTTGGGATACCTCACTCAGGATGATCGTTTCCAGGTCCCACCATTTGCCTGCGAATTTCATGATTTCCTCCTTTTTAATTGCTGAGTAGTATTCCCAAATAATACTTCTTAAAAGGATATGACATATTTGCTTTTTATGTGTATATATATGTGTGTGTGTGTATATATATATATATATATATATATATATATATGGCCATGTTCTTCTTCTTCCTCAACTTTTCAGAGACTCTCCCTCACCTTCATTCCCACCCAATATTCTTTATTAGAAGAAAGCATGCTCTGAAATATACAAATGAAGCTGGGCAATAGTGGCACTAACTTTTAATCCCAGCACCTGGGAGTCAGAGGTAAATGTACCTGAGTTCAAAGCCAGCCTGTTCTACAGAATGAGTTTCAGGGAAAGCAGGACTACTCAGAGAAACCCTGTCTCAAAAGAAAACCAGAGGAGAGCTGGTCCAGCTTTATTTAAAATAGCCAGAATCTGGAAACAATTTCCATATCCCTCAACCAAAGAATGGATACAGAAATTGTGGTACATTTACCCAATGGAATACTACTCAGCAATTAAAAAATAAAGAAATCATGACATTTGCAGGCAAATGGATGGGACTGGAAAAGATCATCCTGAGTGAGGTGACCCAGAAGCAGAAGGACACACATGTTATAAACTCACTTATAAGTGAATATTAGCCATATAATATAAGATGAACATACTAAAACCTATAGTTCTAAAGAAGCTAAACAGCAAGGAGGAGCCTTGGGAAGATGCTTAATGATAATTCAGAAGGGCAAACAGTATAGATATTGGCAGTGGGAGAAGATGGGGAACAGGACAGGAGCCTCTGAAAGAACCTATCTAGCTGGGTATTGAAGCAGATGCTGAGATTCATAGTCAATCTTTGGGCAGATAAAGGGAATCTTATGGAAGAAGGGGGAGATAGAAAAACCTGGAGGGAACAGGAGCTCTAAAAGGAAACCAACAGAGCCAAAAATCTGGACTCAGGGGGCCTGCAGAGACATGTGCCAACCAAGGACCATGCATGGAGAGGACCTAGACCCCCCTGCTCAGATGTAGCCACGGTAGCTCAGTCTCCATATGGGTTCCCTAGTAAAGGGATCAAGGGCTGTCTCTGACATGGACTCAGTGGCTGGCTCTTTGACCACCTCCCCCTTGGGAAGGGCAGCCTTGCAGGTCACAGAGGAAGGGGATGCAACCAGTCCTGATGAGACTTGATAGGCAAAGGTTAGATACTAGGGAAGGAGGACCTCCCCTATCAGTGGACTAAAGGAGGGGAAGATGAGGGAGGGAGGACAGGACTGAGAGGAGATGAGTGAGGGGACTACAGCCAGGATACAAAGTGAATACATTATAATAAATAATAAATCAATAAAAAAAAAACAGAGGGAGTGCCGGTGTTTGTATTGGATGAGCATGAGACAGGGAGGATCTGGAAGGAGGTGAGGGAGGGAAAATTGATCTTTTCCATAAAAAAGATAAAGAAAAAAATTTAAAACAGAAAGATACATTGTTTTATATTTATACAGGAAGGCTCCAAAAGCTAAATTCATAAGCTTAACATAAATGATGGCTTACATTCTCTCGACGACACTGTGGATTTGTGATTATCTTCAAAGAGACACAGGATAAACCTTTGAAAACGACATGGGAAGCCGGATGGATGCTGCATGCTAAGGATGAAGCAGTGTGAAACAAATGGCCTTGCAGGACTTCAAGGCAAGAACTACAACAGGACTGCGTAATGGCAGGCTTGCTGCTGTTTCTTCAGAGTTAAAGACACAAAATTACCCAGTAAGAGCAAATCTGACTATGAAGATTACAAGAAGATTAAGCAGGATCTGAAGTGAGGGAGGCTAGGTGGGAATCCTGAGAGGCACCTGGTCCCACGGGGAACAAACACACCGTTACCTTTTCTACAGCCCTCATCCTAAGTGCTTAGTGATACGCATTAGACACGTTTACACATTTTACAAAGTGAGTGGAATTCTTTATATAAGCAAGGGACTCATCAAAACATTTTGCTGAGGTCTCACAAACTCCAACAGTGACCCTAAAGAAAGTAGCAGGGTGGAAATACCCACTATCCTCCAGTTCAGAGGAAACCTCAAAAAATTACCACACCACAAAGATGACCTCTTAATTTTCATTTTTGAGGAATCACTGGAAGTACACAGTTACAACTTGTCTGGCATGTGACTCTTGAGCTGTGTGGCAGGCAGAAGTTTCCCTGACCCAAATATAACAGTTTCTGACTTCAGTCTCTGCAACTACACAGGCACCTTTGAGTAAAACAAAGACAGAAAGCTGTCCAACTAAGAGATCAGAAAGGAGTAAGACTAGCATGAGAATCAAGGATACAATGAGGTTCCTGCAAGTGGAGGAGGACAATTTGTCCTGATGGGATGGTTCTGTGGGATCCAATCTTAATTTAGAAGCTATGAAAGGAAAACGGGGCTTTGGGGTGCTAGAAGACACAGTGCGTGAGAGCTCTGTAGGAGGCATGAAAAATGAGTTGCAGTGGAATTGGCTCAATTGATCAAGTGCCTGCCATGCAAGCAGGAAGCTCTGAGTCTGGTCCCCAGAACTCACGTAAAAAAGCCAGGTGTACCTGATAGCACACACGTGTGATCCCAGCACTGGGGAGGGGAAACAAACAAATCCCTGGTGGGTTGGTGGCTATCCAGCCTCGCATTCCTTAGTGGGCGGCTCCAGGCCAAAGGGGGACTAGAAAGAAAAAAAAATTTTTAAAAGTGGACAGTATTTAAGAAATGATACTTGAAGTTAACTGTTGACTTCCATATACAAATGCACACATACGTTTATGCCTTCACACATCAGTACCCATGCATGGGCGTACATACATGCACACACAGGAAGAGAAAGAGACAGAGAGAAAAGAGAAGTTAAGGAACCGGAACTATATGAGCCATCGGCGTGATGCATAACCAGAGGAAAACGGACCATGCAATGGAGCCTGATGACCTCTTCATATGTATCTGCATTTCTGGGCACACGGTCCCTGTCTCGTCATTCACTTGTTCCAGATGTCTGCTGTCAAAATCAGCAAACCAAAGTTCACATTCCTAAGCAGCAGCTGGAATTCTGCACGACTCTTGCCCCATAGCAGCCTTCCGGATCTGTGTTGAAAACTCCCTTCATGTTGCTTCCCTCATAATGATCTCTCTCTTTTTTCTTTTTACATTTTTTATTTTATTTATTTATTTATTTTATAATTACAGTTTATGCACTTTGTATCCCAGCTGTAGCTCTCTCCCCCATTCCCTCCCAATTCCACCTCCCCTTCCATCTGACCCTAGCCTATCAGATCTCATCAGGACTGGTTACATTGTCTTGATCAAAGAACCAGCTACTGAGTTCATGTCACTCCTGGGCACATAACCAAAATAGGCTTAAGTATACAATAAGGACATTTGCTCAAGCATGTTCATAGCAGCTTTATTTGTAACAGCTAGAATCTGGAAACAGCCCAGATGTCCTTTATCTGAGGAATGGATACAGAAATTGTGGTACAGTTAAACAGTGGAATATTACTCAGCAATTGAAAACAAGGAAATCATGGCATTTGCAGGCAAAAGATTGTCCTGAGTGAGGTGTCCCAGAAGCAGAAAGACTCACATGTTTATACTCACTTATTAGTGGATATTAGACGTATAATATAGCATAGAGATACTAAATTCTATTCACCTAAAGAAGCTAAGCAATAAGGAGGACCCTGGGTAAGATGATCAATCCTCACTCAGAAATACAAATGGGACAGACATCAGAAGAGGGAGAAAACAAGTAACAGGACAGGATCCTACCACAGAGAGCCTCTGAAAGACTCTACCCAGCAGGGTATCAAAGCAGATGCTGAGGCTCATAACCAAACTTTGGGCAGAGTACAGGGAATCTTATGAAAGATGGGGGAGATAGAAAGACCGGGAGCTCCACAAGGAGAGCAACTGAACCAAAAAATCTGGGCAAAGGGGTCTTTTCTAAGGCTGATACTCCAACCAAGGACAGTGTATGGAGATAACCTAGAACTCCTGCACAGATGTAGCCCATGGCAGCTCAGTCTCATAATGGTCTCTTAATTGTCACAATGACGAAGGCTGGGAAGCCACTATGGTTTTACTAAATTATAAAATTTGGAGATTAATAAATTGATCTTTCATGAACTTGTGTTCTCACCAGCTGCTCATTGTCAGCAGCTTCATCCTCCCCCCACCCCAACACACTCCTCTG
The DNA here is from genome assembly GCA_028658305.1 of Pachyuromys duprasi. Classification (NCBI taxonomy): domain Eukaryota; kingdom Metazoa; phylum Chordata; class Mammalia; order Rodentia; family Muridae; genus Pachyuromys; species Pachyuromys duprasi. The sequence goes on from JAQQSO010008118.1 coordinate 4,372, forward strand.
TCCATGTGCATGCATAATGCATTGGCACCAAGTTCACTGCACTGCAGGATTAAAATTCAGCACCAGTGCAGGGTGCTCTGCCTCTCAGTGCCTACGATGTTTCTCCATCTAGGGATGCTGATTAGGTGTGGCTTCTACTAACGTCAGTCCCACTATCCTGAAGCATAGTATGCCCCCACTCATTTTGCGGTAATCATGGCTATTGGTATCTCCAGTAACTTCTCTAAAGAGTATCCAGGAAAGCCTAAGCCCAGAGCAACAACTCATTGCTACTTTGGGGGTGGTAATAGGGAGAAGGGGGTCTGTCTCAGGCTTAGGTCAAATGGCCACTTTCTATTTTTGTAGTCTATGAGGAAAAATTACAACATAAATAAAACTCTGGGTTCTGCAGAAACCATGATGGATTCAAACAGAGGCATATGAAGTGACTGTCAGTTAGGAATGCCAGCTCTAGCTCTCCTGCCTTATTTCACAAAACATGGCCTCTTGAAGTCGCTAATCTCTGCAGTTCTTACTCCTGATTGGCATCTGGGGCACCTGTAGCTGCTTCTTTCCAGCATCAGACTTGATGGGGTAAAGAATGAACATAAAAAGTATGGTAAAAAGAAAACTGTAGGAAAGAGAGAGGAAAGGATGAAAGGCAGAAACTCGGAGGAAACAGAGCATCCTTAGAAAGAGCAGCACATATCACCCAGAGGCCTCTGGGGCACGGTTGTCTGCCAGGTGTTACAGTCACAGCAGGAGCAGTAGCAGAGGCTGTGCCTAGACATGAATTAGCCAATGAAGATTTACAGCATGTCTATCTCAATGTGTATATAAAATGTAAAGCCAATTATTACAAATCAGTATTATTTTGCATTATCACGTTTCAGCATCCTTCTTTACATCAAAGTGAGGCTGTGCTGAATTGAAATGGAAGCCTGGAGTCACCCAGCATAGCAGCCTTTGTTCCAGTACTCCATTCCCATAATAACCTCACAAACACCATGACACACATGCCAGAAGATGACTTTGAACACTTTGCTTTTGTTCTGGTCTGATGTTTATTTCCATTTGTGGGGAGATTTCTTCGCTGATATTTTCTCTGAATGTTTAAATATGAGCCACTGGTAAGGGTGAATATTGGCTGATGTTCATTCCTTGAATGTAATCACTTATGTAATCAACTGCCCTAGCCTCAATTTACAGATGGAAGCAGAGACTGGGAGGGACCAAACAACCCCAGTAAACTGTCACGCCTAGTAAATGCAGAGCCTGGGTCGTAATGACAAAGCTGTTTCTTCAAAGATAGTTCTGAGTTCTTAGGCAGTCCAACTTGTTAAAAAATATTTGGCATCAGTGAAGAAATAAAACCTACTCCCTGACTGGCTTTACTCACTGCATCAGTGGTCATAGTCATTCTTGTCTAAAAAGCATGCGATTCCTCACTTTCCCTGATTTGTAGAGGATTCTATTGCCAGTTACTGGAAAGAAACCCTCAATAGTCATTCAGCAAGCCAGTAACTGAAGATTCAAATGTTTTCCACCATTTTTAAATGCTATGGGTATGAAAATGTCAGCAATTTAATAACTGCTGAAAATGTATGATACCCTTAGAAATGAATATGAAGAAAATGACCATTGCCTTAGATTTTAAAATGTAAAAGAAAAGCCAGCCAGCTGTCATCTTAAGCCCTGAGAAAAATGATTCTTTTTCCTCTCAAAGCACAGGGGCCTCTATTTTCTGCGGCTCCCCCTCCCCATTTGCTCCAATTAGCCAACCACACCAGGTTGTGCACTCAGCTCACACTAATGGAAGTAGAGGCAGCCACTCTTTTCATTGGGGATAAGAAACAGTGGCCGTTTTTCTGAGTATGTTCATTAGCCCACTTTGGGTTCCATCACATCCTTTTTACAGAAAGAAACCACATTGCCAAATTGCGTTCTCTTCTTTCCTTTGTGCAGTGGTGCAGTTATGCTGTCCTCAACAATTCCCACCCTAAAGACTTTTCTAAACACATCTCCTGGTGGCACTTTTAGTGGGTCTGGTGGAAGAAAGGTTTGTTTAATTTTATGACTCAGCATAGAAAGCTGACTCTGCAAAATGGCACCTCCACAGTAGCACCATTTCACTTGCACAGCTTCTGGTTATCTGTAGAATTCACATTTTCGTAATATAATTACAGGATAATATTACACTTGAACACAAACTCATAAAGGCAGGAAAATGAACACTACCACCCCCACCTCCAAAAAAAGAACAGCTACAACTACAACAGTCTACACATACGTATCAGAGTTTTCCCTCCTCCTTTTTCGTTTGCTTCCATGGCCAAGAGCCAAACCCAGAATCCAATGCTATCCATAATTGTCCCATATCTTTTTCTAGAGAACTCAAGGCTCAACTTGTTCTCAAAAAGGTTTTCTCTTGATAGAAGTCTGCAAATGAATGTAAAAACATTCCACGTTTGCTGGATTTGTGGTCTGCAGTATTCTGCTACACACATTCACAGCATTCCCAACAATTTTGTGTCAGCTCAATTTTGTGTCAGGACAGATGATTTCCAACATGTCATTCATATGAATATTGCAAATGGAAGGGTGATTTAATCTGACCATTAGTCACTTGGCTTTTTGAGGACAACAGAGTCAAGATTCATAGCTTAATTTTCTAAAGTATAAAAGGTCAAGAATAAATCCACTTGTCTATGAATCGTTCACATTCATGAAAGTTTTATTAAAGCAAAATCAGGAGCATATTCCATGGGTAGATGCTTAGTGTTCTCCGGAGGTGTGCTCTGCACATCTCAGACACAGCTTACCATAACAGAAGGAGGAGGAGGAGGAGGGGGAGGAGGGGGGGAGGAGAAGAGGGAAACAAACTCAAAACGGAAAACCAACATGACTGCTTTTACAGTCTATACTGCAGATAAGGAAAACTGGAAACACTTGGAGATCAAAGAACAAAAACTTTCTAAATCTGTCATTTGACTGAAGGATTGCTAAATTCTTGGTGCCTTTGCCCCTTGCTATAATCTCTCCCTCTCTCTCCCTCTCCCATTTCATTCTCTCCATCCCTCTCCCTCCCTCCTTCCCCTTCTTTTTTACCCCCTCTTCTTGGTCACTAATAAAGAAAGAATGTTCTTTTTTCTAATTAATACACACATACTGTAAAAGATCTGTCATGCCTAAAGACAGGCATGACATGTTTTCCTGCCATTGACACTTTCTCATTCTCTTCCATAGCTACTAATTTCCCAGGAATAACTATTTTAATTAAATTTTTATTTTTTATATTAATTACAGTGTATTCACTTTGAATCCCAGCTGTAGCCCCCTCCTTCATTCCCTCCCAATCCCACCCTCCCTCATCTCCTTCCATTCCCCTCTCCAAGTCCACTGATAGGGGAGGTCCTCCTCCCCTTCCATCTGACCTTAGCTTATCAGGTCTCATCTGAACTGGTTGCATTGTCCTCCTCTGTGGCCTGGCAAGGCTGCTTCCCCCTTGGGGGTTGGGGGTCAAAGAGCCAGCCACTGAGTTCATGTTAGAGACAGTCCCTCTTCCCCTTACTAGGGAACCCACTTAGATACTGAGCTGCCATGGGCTACATCTGAGCAGGGGTTCTAGGTTATATTCATGAATGGTCCTTGATTGGAGTATCAGTCTCAGAAAAGACCCCTGTTCCCAGATATTTTGGTTCTGTTGATCTTGTGGTGTTCCTGTCCTTTCCAGGTCCCACTATCTCCCCCTTCTTTCATAGAATTCCCTGCACTCTGCCCAAAGTTTGGTTAAGAGTCTCAATATCTGCTTTGGTACACTGCTAGAGTCTTTCAGAAGCGCTCTGTGGTAGGCTCCTGTCCTATTTCCTGTTTTCTCCTACTTCCAGTTTCCATCCCATTTGTCTTACTGAGTGAGGATTGATCATCTTACCAGAGAACTCTTTCAGCTGATAAACACCTTCATCAAAGTGGCTGGATACAAAATTAACTCAAAAAACTCAGAAGTCTTCCTGTAAACCAAATACAGAAAGGCCTAGAAAGAAATCAGGGAAATAACACCCTTTACGATAACCACTCAGTACATAAAGTACTTTGATGTGACTCTAACCAAGAAAGTGAAAGACCTGTTCAAAAAAAATCTCTGAAGAAATTGAAGAAGATATCAGAAGATGGAAAGATCTCCCATGATCATGGATTGGTAAGATTAACATAGTGAAAAAGGCCATCCTGCCAAAAGCAATCTACAGATTCAATGCAATTCCCATCAAAATACCAAGAAAATTCTTTACAGAACTTGAAAGAACAATTCTCAACTTCATATGGAAAAACAGAAAACCCAGAATTGCCAAAACAATCCTGTACAGCAACAGATGATCAGGAGGTATCTCCATCCCTGATCTCAAGCTGTACTACAGAGCAATAATAATAATAACTGCAGCGTACTGGCATAGAAACAGGAATAACTTAAATGGAGACCCAGGGCAGTGCAGAGCCAGGTAAAATAACAAGAATACAACCTAACAGCCCAAGTGATGCAGTTATACACAAAGCCACCCTGAGCTACTTCCCTTTTTGTGTCTGCATTTCACACCATCTAGAGAATGTCGTGGGTAGCTGCTACTGTTCTCCATGACCACATTTGGCCTCTTGACATCACAATAGTAGACAGGAGCTCAGCAGTTATGTCCTAGACGATAGACCAGTCTGACCTATAATTTGAAGGCCAGAGAATGAATCCTCTAGGTCAGGAATACAGATGCCTCTGGCCTGAAAAGGGACAGCACAGTCAGACCAATTCCTGCTGAGCTGATCTCACACCCCTATAGAAGCAGAACTTTGCTGGAGCGAGCACAGAGGTATAATATGCCTGGTGGAGGCTGAATTGCCGTACTTACTTTGAGCACTCAGAAATCCATCTGCCTGTGCCAGCAAATCATGGCTAACATTCAAACTAATCACAGTCTTGTGTTGCTGCAGCAATACCAACTATACCCCAGGGAACAAACCTCAGAGGGCTTTCTGTCAGCAAGTAGGAACATTTCATCCTAGCTGCCTTCCTCTACTGCATGTGGTACCATCAACAAACTGCTGGCAAAGGCTTCAGAGAGTCCCTGTTTGCATTTCAGGTGTCCCAACTTATGCACAGGTTACATCTCATTACACTCACAGTAAATTGAAAGTATCTTAGGTTGAAACTACTAAACAGTAAAACTTAGCAACCTAGTCTCTTTAAAAATCCTGCTGTTATCCTCATAGTTGGGTGGCTGAACGGGTGCTACAGCTCGCTGGACTGCCTAGCATCATGAAAGAGGATCATACTGCATATTGCTAGCCCAGACAAACAACAAAGCTCAAATCTGAGACACTCTTGAATGTCGTAGTTCCTGTGTCAACTTAAAACCGCTCCAAATCAAGAGCCATCTGGATATATTTATTTAACATTTGAATCCTTTTAATAAATAGCAGATCTCTTTATCAGGAAAAAAAGAGATAACACACCTAAAAATTACTCATAGGTCATTATTCCTCCAAGTCCTGCTGTATCTAAATAGCAGATGATTCATGGGCATTTGGAGCTGAATTGCTTCCCAGAACTGCAAAGAAGGAGCAGTCATTGAAATTCCTCCTCTGCTTCCCTTTCCCCACAGGACTGACACTCACTAGGATAGCGTTTGGATTGCTCACAGATTATATTTATTGCTTATCTTCTGTCTTATCTTCTATCTTTGCTCATTTGGTTCAATCATGTACCTCAGGTCTCCTGTGTCATGCTTAACCCAGAGGAGGAGTTCATAAAATATTTGTTCAGTGAAGCTTGGGGGGAAAAAAAAA
>JAQQSO010008119.1:0-10181 GCA_028658305.1 Pachyuromys duprasi
GCTATACCACTCTTAGGCATATATTCAAAAGATGCTCACGTACACAACAAGTACATTTGCTCAACTATGTTCGTAGCTGCTTTATTTGTAATAGCCAGAACCTGGAAACAACTCATATGTCCCTCAGTGGAGGAATGGATACAGAAATTGTGGTACTTTTACACAATGGAATACTACTCAGCAATTAAAAATGAGGAAATCATGAAATTCACAGGCAAATGGTGGGACCTGGAAACGATCATCCTAAGTGAGGTATCCCAAAAGCAGAAAGAAACATATGGTATGTACTTACTTATATAGTCCTATAGGATAGGAAGTTCATGCTGAAATCTATACACCTAGGGAAGATATACAAGGAGGACCCAGGTTGGTATGATCAATGCTCATTTAGATGAAGCAATGGGACGGACATTGAATGTAGGAGAAAACAAGCAACAGGACAGGAGCATACCAAAGAGGGCCTCTGAAAGATTCAATATAGCAATGTATCAAAGCAGATATTAAGACTCACAACCAGGGCTTTGGCAGAGGGTGGGAAATAATAATAAAAATAGGGGAAGTTAATAAGGCTTGTGGAGAATAAGAGCTCCACAAAGATCAAACTGAGTAGGGCACAGGGGTCTCCTATGGGACAGTTTCTCCAACCAAGGACCATGTATGGATATTTCCTAGAACCCCTGCTCAGAAGTGGCCCACCGTAGCTTGGTATCCAACTGAAGATCCTAGTAAGGGGAACAGGGACTGTTTCAGACATGAAATTGATGGCTGGCTCTTTGACTCTCCCCCATACACACCAGGGAGTAACAGCCTGGCTAGATCCAGGGGAGGACATTGTAGCCAGCCCTGAGGAGACAAGATGATCTGGGGTGGGATGGAAAGGGAAGAGATCCTCTCCTGTAGGTGTACTTGGAGTGGGCGGGGAGGAGATGAGGGAGTGATGGGGAGAGTGGGAGCGAAAGAGGGAGGGAGCTTCGGCGGGGATGCAAAGTACCTAACCTCTGATTGATATAAAAATAAAAAAACAAAACAAAACAAAAACCCACATACCTATGGAAACTTAGTTTTTGACAAAGAAGCTAAAAGCCATACATTGAAAAAAAAAAGGCATTTTAAACAAATGGTCCTGGTCTAACTGGATGTTTTACATGTAGAAAACTGCACATAGATCCATATTTATTACCCTGCACAAAATTAAATCCAAGTGGATCAAAGACCTCAACACAAAATGAGACACACCATAGCTATTAGACAAAAAAGTGGGGAATAACCATGACCTCTTTGGTACAGGAGACAACTTCCTGAACAGAAAACAAATAGCACAAGCTCTAAGATTAACAAGTAATAATTGGTACCTCACCGTGCATAAACATAAAGTCCAAGTGGATCAAAGACCTCAGTATAATACCAGACACACTAAAGCTGTTAGAATAAAAAGTGGGGAAGAGCCTTGAACTCCTTGGCACAGGAGGCAGTTTCCTGAACAGAACACCAACAGCACAGGCTCTAAGAACAACAATCAATAAATGGGACCTCATGAAACTGAAAGCCTTCTGTAAAATAAAGGACACTATCATTAGAACAAAATGACTGGCTACAGATTAGAAAAGATCTTCACCGACCCTGTATCTGACAAAGAGCTAATATCAAGAATATACAAAGAACTCAAGAAGTTAAACAGCAACAAATAAAGTAATCCAATTAAAAAACGGGGTACAGAGCTAAGCAGAGAATTCTCAATAGAGGAATATCAAATGCCTGAAAAACACTTAAGGAAATGCTCAAAGTCCTTATTCATCTGTGAAATGCAAATCAAACCGACCCTGAGATTTCAACTTACACCCATCAGAATGGCTAAGATCAAAAACTCAAGTTACAACACATGCTGGAAAAGATGTGGAGAAAGGGGAACCCTCCTCCACTGCTGGTGGGAACTTGTACAACCACTCTGGACATCAATCTGGTGCTTTCTCAGACAGTTAGGAACAGTGGTACCTCAAGATCCAGCTATACCACTCCCAAGCATATATCCAAAAGATGCTCAACTACACAACAAGAACATTTGCTCCCCCATGTTTGTAGCAGCTTTATTTGTAATAACCAGAAGCTGGAAACAACCCATGAAACTCATGAAATTTGCAGGTAAATGGTGGGAACTGGAAAAGATCATCCTGAGTGACATATCTCAGAAGCAGAAAGACACAAGGGGTACATAATTCACTCATAAGTGGATATTAGACATATATTACAGAATAACCCTACTAAAATCTGTATACCTAAATAATCTAATCAAGAAGGAGGACTCTGGCTAAAATGTTCAATCCCCATTCAAAACAGAAAAGAGGATGGACATCAGAACAAGGAGAAAACAGGAAACAGGTCAGGAGCCTGCCACAGAGGGCCTCTGAAAGGCTCTACTATATACGGTATCAAAGCAGATGTTGAGACTTATGGCCAACCTTTGGGCAGAGTGCAGGGAATCTTATGAAAGAAGTGGGAAATAGTAAAACTGGGAGAGGACAGGATCCCCACAAGGAGAGCAACGGAACCAAAAAATCTGGGCATAGGGTTCTTTAATGAGACTGATACTCCAACCAAGGACCATTCATGGAGATAACCTAGAAACCCTCTATAGATGTAGCCCATGGCATTTCAATGTCAAAGTGGATTCCATAGTAATGGGAACAGGGACTCTCTCTGATATGAACTGATTAGCCTGCTCTTTGATCATCTCCCCCTGAGGGAGGAAGAGCCTTACCAGGACAAAAGAGGAAGACAATGCAGCCACTCCTGAGGAGACTTAATAAACTAGGATTAGAAGGAAGGAAAAGAAGACCTCCTTTATCAGTGGACTGGAGGAGGGGCATGGGTGGAGAAGGGAGAGGTAGGGTTTGATTGGGAGGGGAAGGGGGTGGGAGCTACAGGGGGATTTAAGTGAATAAACTCTAATTAATAAAAATTAACATTAATAAAGTAAAATAAAAAATAAATGGGACCTCATGTAACTAAGAAGCTTCTGTAGAGCAAAGGATACTGTTAACTGAACAAAATGATAGCCTACAGACTGGGAAAGGATCTTCACAACCCTATATTGGACAGATGGCTAATAACCAGAATACATTAAAAACTTAATTAAAAAAACAGCAAATTAAGTAATCCAATAGAAAATGGGGTACAGAGGAATAACAAATGGCAGAGAACACTTAAAGTAATGCTCAAATTCCTTAGTCATTTGGGAAATACAAATCAAACAACCCTTATATTTCACCTCCCACTTATCAGAATTGCTAAGGTGAAAAATTAAAGTGGCAACACATGCTGGAGAAGATGTGGAGAAATGGAAATTCTCCTCCATTGTGGATGGGAATGTAAACTTGTACAATCACTTTGGAAATCAATCTGGTGCTTTCTCAGACAATTAGGAATAGAGCTACCTCAAAATTCAGCTATACTACTCCCAACATTTTCCCCAAAACTTGCTCACCAATAGTAGAAGGACATTTGTTCAACCATGTTTATAACAGCTCTATTAATAATTACCAGAGTCTAGAAACAACCTATATGTCCCTAGATATCAAGAGAGGGATGGTTACAGAAAGTGTGGTACAAATACACAATGTAATCCTACTTGGCAATTAAAAACAAGAAAATCATGACATTTACAGGGAAATGATGGGAACTAGAAAAGATCATCCTGAGTTAGGTGACTCAGAAGCAGAGAGACACTTATGGTATATTATAAGAGGATACTAGGCATTTAATATAGGAAAAAAAACACTACAATCTATAGCCCTAAGGAAGCCAAACAACAAGGAGGACCTTAGAGAAGATGCTTAATCCTCATTTAGAAGGTCAAACAGTTATCAGAAGTAGGAGAAGACAAAGAAGAGGACAGGAGCCTTCCACAGAGGACCACTGAAAGACTCTATCCTCCAGGGTATCAAAGCAGATGCTAAGACTCATAGCCAAAGTCTGGGCAGAATGAGAGAATTCTTATGGAAGAAGGATTTAGAAAGTCCTGGAGGGAACAGGAGCTCCACATAAAGTACAACAGAGCCAAAAAACTTGGGCCCAGGGGGGCCTGCTGAGGCAAGAGCTCCAACTAAGGACCAGGCATGGAAAGAATCTATACTCGCTGTGCAAAAGAAGCCCATTGGCTGCTCACTTTCCAAGTGTTCCCTAGTAAGGGGAACAGGTGCTGTCTCTGACTTGAACGCAGTGGCCAGCTCTTTGATCACCTCCCCCTGGGGTATGCAGTCTTGCCAGGTCACAGAAGAAGATGATGCAGCCATCCTTGATGAGACCTAATAAGCTAGGGTAAGATAGAAGGGGAGGAGGTCTTACCCTATTAGTGGACTAGGGGAGGGGAATAGGGAGAGAAGGGAGAGGGAGATTGGGACGAGAGGAGTGATGGGGCCACAGCCGGAATACAAATTGAATAAATTTTAATAAATGATAATATTAAAAAAGAATGTTTCAAAAAACAAAGTGAATAAATTGTAATAAATAAATAAAATTAAATAAAAAATGAAATTGTATCATAAGGTTACCTGAAACGTTTTCTCTAAGTATAATTCCTTCTCATGTCATATTAATAATTGTTTACCTTAAGAAGTACTCCTGATGAGACTAGAAACAAATGGAAGGGGAGGAGGACTTCCCTATCATTGAACCAGGAGAGGGGCATGGGTGGAGAAGAGGTTGTGAGGGTGGGGTTGGTAGGTGAAAAGGGAGGAAGCTACAGGTGGGATACAAAGTGAATAAACTGCAATTAATAAAAAAATTTTAAAAGAATTTTAGAAAAAGAAGTCTGGAATTTAGCTAGTATGAATGCCATTCTTGTATTGCTTTCTTCCATTCTTTTTCCTATAGTCATTCATAAACATAGAGTGTTTTCATCATAACACCATTTCAAAAGCTGTTGCGTATCTCCCGTGAACCATGCATTGGAGCATGTCTTAGTTTTAAAGTCAATCTCAGTAGAACTGCCAAGATCAATTATCTGTAGTTTCATTTTCTTAAAGCATATACCTGATTGCAAGTTTATGTGCATTCTCTGTAGCACCTTTCTCTTTCTGGTATAATTGTCTTGTGCTAAAGTTTGGTACAGCTAGCATTGATAGCTTTGAGCAGGGAGAGTGGGTCATTTATGACAACTGGTGTTTGGATACATGTACTAAGTTTTGAAGTCTTATTTTATTTTTCTCTTCTTGAAAATAAAAATATATGAAGTTTTAATGTAAGAAGAATCATTCCACTGACCTTGAGAAAGCTGTCAAATACAAAAGGATTTTTTTTTCTTTTTACAAAAAAGACATTGTATAAAAATGACAGATAACAAGAATCCTTTGGTAATAAAATGAGAAAAAAAGGAAGCTGTCTTTTTGTTTATTTGGCCATAGTACACCCTTCATAAACATGTTAATAGTTGATTTTTCTTAAGTAATTATTTAAATTCAAGAAACCTGGTAAGGATAAAGGTCTTTTTGTACAGTTGTAGAATTTATTTCAATATTAGTGATGAATTGGGCAAATGATATCAAAGACACAAAATATTATATGTAAAATTAGATATGACAAACAGATAAGGGAAATGTCAACATAATGCACTATACTGTCTGGTTGGCCAGGAACCAGAGACTGGATAGTCCAGAGTCCTACCTACATATGGTAGAACCAAAACTGACAAAAATATGAAATCAATCAGTATATTCTGCTGTGCTCATAAATTAGCACTTTGTCCAGTTATCATCAGAGAGGTTTGCTCTGGCTGTAGATAAGAATGGCTACAGAAACTCACAGACAGACACTATGTACAAAGAAAGTCTAAATCAGAGAGCTCCATCTCATTCCTACTCTTGCAATTCCATCAACCTCACAAAAGTGGGGGAAGAATGATTTTATAGAACAGAGGGGCTGGAGGAAATTAGGAGAATATGGCCAAAGAAATCAAGTTAGAAAGGGCCCATATGGGCTTACAGAGACCAAAATAGCAAGCAGGGGACTGCACTAGGTTCTCTGTGTATATGTTATGACTATTATCTTGGTGTTTTGTGGGTCTCCTAACAGTTGGGGTGGCTGTGTAGTTGACTTTTTTACCTGCTTTTAGAACTCTTTTTCTAGTGCTTTGTCCTGCCTCTATATTCAGGCTTTTGCCCTGTTTTACTGTACCTTGTTCTGTCCTATTTGGATGTCATCTCTCAGAGTCATGCTATTTTCTGAGGAAGAAATGGATTGAAAGTGAATCTGGGCTAGGGGGAAGTAGTGAATAGCTGAGAGGAGTTGACAGAGGTGAAACTGGGGTTTGGGTGTACTGTATGAAAGCAGAAAACACTTTAACCTGAAAAATAAGTAAATAAAATGTATAACAGAATAAAGTTAAAACAAGAATTAAAGAAAGAACAAATTGAACTCAGAATATTTTCAAATATTTAAATTTCTAATTTTTAAAATATTAGAAATCATTCTAATCATTGACACATTTCTAACAATATACACTTAGTAAATAAATTCCTTAGAATATACAAAACACATTGAACTTAAATTCAGTAATTTGATGTCTGACTTTCTCCACATTCATTCATAATTCCTTGCTCCTATTTTTACATCAAATGAGTACAAAACCAAATTTGTTTATTTACTATTACACTAATAAACTTCTTTTGAAAATTCCAAGGTTATTGGGTTCTAAAAACTGAATATTTTGAAGGTTAATTATATATTTTTTAAAATACCCTTTTAAGTAAGATCAAAAGTATTGAAAGTGAGCAAGACACAATTATTCACATCATGAAAGCATTGTGTAATATTCCATAAACATGTAGGAATCATTACACTAAACAACTGAGCTATGAATGAGACTGTGAATTGCAGTAATGTGAAAGATTTCCCTAACAGAGTATTCTTATAATTAACAAATAAACCATACCTAGATTTTGGAAGTATGAAGAATTCATAAAGATTTTGAAGATTTTTTACGTCTTTTTACATATGGGTTGTTTCTAGATTCTGGCTATAACAAATAAAGTTGCTATAAAAATGGTTGAGCAAATGTCCTTTTTGTATATTTGAACATGTTTTGGAGATATGCCTAGGAGTGGTATAGATAGATCTTAAGGAAGTGCTATTCCTAATTGTCTGAGAAAGTGACAGATTGATTTCCAAAGTGGTTATACAGGTATACCTTCACACCAGCAATAGAGGAGGATTCCCTTTCGCCACATCCTCTCCAGCATGTGTTGTCACTTGAGATTTTGATCTTAGCCATTCTCATGGGTGTAAGGTGAAATCTCAGGGTCAGTTTGATTTGCATTTCCCTGATGACTAAAGATGTTGAGCATTTCTTTAAGTGTATTTATGCCATTTGATATTTCTCTACAGAGAATTGTCTGTTTATCTGTGTACCCCATTTTTAATTGGGTTATTTGATTTTTTCCTGTTTAACTTCTTGAGTACTTTATATATTCTTGATATTAGCCCTCTGTCTGATATAGGGTTGGTGAAGATCCTTCCCAATCTGTAGACTGTCTTTTTATTCTGATGATAGTATAATTATGGAAGATTTCAGTTTCATGAGGTTCCTTTTATTAATTGTTCATCTCAGAGCCTATGCTGTTCGTGTTCTGTTCAACATGTTGTCTCCTGTGCCAATAACTACAAGGCTCTTCCTCACTTTTTTTTTCTAAGAGGTTTAGCATGTCTGGTTTTATGTTGAGATCATATATACATATATATTAACATTTTATTTCATATTAATCACAGGTTATGTACTTTGTATCCCAGCCATAGCCCCCTCCTGCATTCCTTCTCTATGCTACCCCCTTCATATCCCTACCTCATCTCCTCCCTGCTCTTTCTAAGTCCAATGATAGGGGAGGACCTCCTCCCCTTCCATCTAACTCTAGCTTATCAGGTCTCTTCAGGACTGGCTGCAATGTCCTCTTCTCTGGCCTGGCAAGGCTGTTCCTCCCTGAGGGGGGAGGGGTAGCATATCGAAGAGCCAACAATTGAGTTCATTTCCAAAATAGTCCCTGTTCCCCTTACTAGGGCACCCACTTGGATATTGAGCTACCATTTGTTACATTCAAGCAGAGGTTCTAGATTATATCCATACACGGTCCTTGGTTGCAGAAACAGTCTCATAAAAGACCCCTGTGCCCTACTATATTTAGTCCTTGCAGAACACCGGTCCTCTTCAGGTCATACTATCTCCCCACTCTTTCATATGATTCCCTCCACTCTGCCAAAGGGTTGGTTATATGTCTTAATATTTGCTTTGATACACCGTTAGGTAGAGTCTTTCCTAGGCCCTCTGTCGTAGGCTCTTGTCTGCAACATGTTTCTCCTATATCCAATGTCCATCCCATTTGTCTTTCAAAGTGAGGATTAATCTTCTTTCTTGCTTATCTTCTTTAGATGTATAGATTTCAGTATGTTTATCCTATCTTATAGGTCTATATAACTGAGTTTATACCATGTGTGTCTTTCTGTTTTGGGGATACCTCACTCAGGATGATCATTTCCAGCTCAGTTCCCCCAGCAACCACACCAGACCCTTTGTGTCCACTAGCCTGACTGAGAAGGCCTAGGGTACCATTTCCGACCAGCCTGAATCCAGCGAGTTTACACTGCTCAGCTCCACTGGCAACCACCTCAGTCCATGTGTGTATCCACAGGCCAGTCTGAGAAGGCCCCAGGTACTGTTTCAACCACCAGGCATACGGCAGACACACACCTCAAGGCTCTGCAGGCAACCAGCTCAGTCCGTGTGTGTGTGTGTGTGTGTGTGTGTGTGTGTGTGTGTGTGTCTGTGTCTGTGTCTGTATGTGTGGGTGTGTGTGTACACAGGCCAGTCTGAGAGGGCCTAGTGTACCATTTCTACCGGCCTGCATACTGTGGGCACACACTGTTTGGCTCCACGAGCAACCACCTCAGTCCATACGTGTCTCCACAGGTCAGATTGAGAAGGCCCCAGGTACCAATTCAGACTGGCCTGCATACAGCAGATACACACAGCTCGGCAACTCCTGCAACCACTCCAGACCATGTGTATGTGCCCCCAAATACCATCTCAGACCATGGTGCACAGCCCCTGGCCCAGAAGGAGGTTCCTAGTCTCCAGTCCAGAGGAGAGCCCTTAGCAGCAAGCCCAGGGAGGAGCACAGAGACTCCTGACCAAAGCAGCAACCCCAGCTATCATCTCAAACCAGAACACTCAACCTCTAACACAGAAAGAGGACCAAAGCCTCCAGAGCAGAGGGGTGACCAGCCTGCAGTGCTCACAGCTTCTAGCACAGAGCGTGAAGCCAGGCACACAAAGCCCACAACAGAGTTCAACTGAGACAACAACACACACTAACAAACCACTGGAAATCCCTGATTTTCTTGAATAATAATCCTGACACAAGGGATTGACAGTTTCAGACTGAATTATAGCCTGAAAGCACAAACAGCTCCATGATTATACATAAACAAATGCCCAGAAATGGGAGAAAGAACTCACCCAACAAAAATCAGGACACATGGCCCCACCAGAAACATCAAAAAGCAATGGAGATTTTAATTCAGTGGAGACAAAGGTAAATTATGTTAAAGCTATGATTATGCAGATATTAGAGGAACAAAAAGAAGCACAAAAAGAGGAAATGAACAAGGCCCTTAAAGAAATTCAGAAGAATTTAATTGCCCACATAGAGGAACAATTAAAGATATACAAAGAGGAATCATCCAAAATAGGAAACACAGTCAGTCAGTTGAAGGAAAGGATACAAAGCATGAAAACAGAATTAGAATCTATAAAAAAGACACAAAGTGAGAAGAACCTGGAACTGGAAAACTTAGAGAAAAGATCAGGAACCACAAAGGTAAGCATCACCAATAGAATACAAGAGATGGAAGAGAGAATCTCCAGAGCTGAGGATACGCTGGCTGAAATGGATTCCTCCTCACTCAAGGAAAATAGAAAATCAGAAAAATCCCAAGCACAAAACATCCAAGAAATTAAGGATACCATCAAAAGACAAAACCAAAGAATAATTGGAATAGATGAAAAAGAAGACTACAGGCTCCAAGGACCGGAAAATATTTTTAAGAAAATTATAGAAGAAAATTTTCCCAACTTAAAACAAGAAATGTCCATAAACATACAAGAAGCCTACAGAAGACCAAATAGACTAGACCAGAAA
>JAQQSO010008120.1:0-10180 GCA_028658305.1 Pachyuromys duprasi
AGCCAGCCCTGAGGAGACAGGATGAGCTGGGTTTGGATAGAAGGGGAGGAGGTCCTCCCGTGTTGGTGGACTTGGAGGGGGCAGGGAGGAGGGAGGTGAGGGAGGGAGCGGGAGGGTGAGAGGGAATGAGGGAGGAGGCTATGCCTGGGATGCAAAGTACCTAACCTGTGATTAATATAAAAATAAATTAATTAATAATTAAAAAAAGACCACAACATAAAACCAGACACAGTCAACCTTTTAGAAGAAAAAGTGGGAAAGAGCCTTGAACTAATTGGCACAGGAGTCAACTCCCTGAACAGTACAAGCACAGCACAAACTCTAAGATCAAGAATCAATAAATGGGACCCCATGAAACTGTAAAGCTTCTGTAAAGCAAAAGACACTGTCATCAAAACAAAATGACAGTCTACAGACTGGGAAAGGATTTTCACCAACCCTATATCTGACAGAGGGCTAATATCCAGAATATACAAAGAACTCAAGAAGTTAAGCAGCAGCAAATCAAGTAACCCAATTAAATAAAGGGGAACAGATCTAAGCAGAGAATTCTCTGTAGAGGAATATCAAATGGCAGAGAAACACTTAAAGAAATGTTCAATGTCCTTAGTCATTAGAGAAATGCAAATCAAAACAACCCTGAGATTTCACCTTACACCCATCAGAAGGGCTAAGATAAAAATTCAAGTGACAATTCATGTTGGAGAGGATGTAGAGAAAGGGGAACCCTCCTCCGTTGTTGGTGGGACTGTAAACTTATACAGCTGCTTTGGAAATCGATCTGATGCTTTCTCACACAATTAGGAATAGTGCTTCCCAAGATCCAACTATACCACTTCTAGGCATATACCCCAAAGATGCCCCACAATTCAATAAGGACATTTGTGCATAGCAAATTTGTTTCATAATAGCCAGAATCTAGGAACAACCCAGATGTCCCTGAACAGAGGAATGGATACAGATATGATGGTGCACTTATTCAACCCTATGCTACTCAGCAATTAAAAACAAGGAAACCATGAAATTTGCAGGCCAATAGTGGGAAGTAGAAAAGATCATTCTGAGTGAGGTATCCCAAAATAACTCTTAATACATATGATCATTTCACCATTTTTTTTCATGCTAGATTTCTTCTCCATTATGAGTTTAAGTAGTTCTAAATGAAAATAACTCCCAACATATGTAAATTGTTGCCATTTCCATAGCTATCATTCATTCAACAGCCTGAAATGTTATTTCCCCACCCCAGAACCTCACACATTTTCCTCTCAATCCCTCCCCATCTGCTGCACTATTTCCTTCTCTGCATAAATCTCTCTAATCTTCTATCTTTATTTTATTAAAGTTTGGAACTGAAGTGTTAGTTTCTAGTTTCTTTGGAAACTCAGTGTGTCCTGTGAACGTGTATTTTGTTTTGGTCCCAAGTGTGGGATGTGAGAATGTTTTTGGCTGCTCTTCAGGGAAAATAGCCCCCATGAAAACACTAGTGATGTTTGTCAGCTGAAAATTACCTCATGCTAGGAGCATGGTTTTTGTGAGCTGGTGTGGACTCTGAAAAGGGAAGTCCACAGACAGTGAAACAAAACTTTACATTACTACGATTTGCAATGGTTTGGGTCCTTCACTGGTGTTCTCAGAAACTCTGGAGAACTGCTTGTGCTGCTTTGGTGGAGTTTCCCAGCTTCCATGTTCTCATGTCTTTTGAGCAGAGTCAAGCCCCTTCTACTGAATTGTTCAGCTTCTCCTGAACCCTGCTGTTGCTACTGTTGCTGCTGTTTTGTTGTTTGACCAGACTGTTGCTATCCTAACTACTGCGTTTGGCAATCCCCAAGGTACCCATGGACCCTTAACAGCAGGAAGTACATAAAAGAGGTCTATAGCGCCATTCTTATTAATGTCCTAAAAAAGGTGGTGGGAGGTTTGGAAGGGAGGTAAAGACACTTAAGAACTTTAAATAAAGTATGTGTATGAAAAATCTAAGCCTACATGGACCCTTTTAAAAATATATAAATATATACTTTTCAAAACATTTACTTAAAAATACATTTCCTGAGAATATTTTCTGTGAAATTACTGACTTCTGTCTCCTTGGATGAACCATGTTCATTGTAGGAATATGGCAAGTGTCACACCATACTTTTATCCATATTATAATTTTTGTAGAGCTACATGCAGAGAACTCTTGCTCAGAAATGAGTAAAAGGAAGTGGAAGGTTTGATTATAAAAATGTCAACCAGTTCTCTGAACTCCTCGGGAGAATTATAACAGAGCGTGCAGAATGATTTACTTTAAGATTAATTTATACTCAGGTGCCCTCTGACATCTCAATTAAATATTCTTTCATGTCTTTGAAAGAAATAAATCTAAAACCGTAAAACATTCACAGTCATTTGTGAAAGGTTTTGTTAGTCATTAGTGTCACTTGCTTTTGGGAAATGTAGATGAATGTTCCACATTGCCCTTTTTTTTTTTTTTTTTTTTTTTTTTTTTTTTTACAAAGTAGGAGTTTCAGTACTCAGGACAATTCTGAAAAAAAAAAGACTAAAAAGGTGAAAGCATGTAGTTTTCTTTTGCAAAAGAAAAATTATGTGGCTCTATTTTATAAAAGTAAAAATTGATAGTGGAATGGCAATAATTCAAAAAGAGGTGACTCTGCTTTGATATTTGGTTGAAATTGTCTGTTTGGGTAAAGCATCATTTAGGTTGTCCTAGGGTTTTAAGGATTTGAAGACTTTAGATCATGAAAATTAGCTGCTAAAAGATTACGGTGACCGGCTGACTTCTTGAAGATGTATTTATGAAGGATCAGTCTGCCTTATTTAAGCAAACGCTATTTAAGGAAGATAAAAGCATGAAGCTATTCAGATGCTTGTTCTAAGTGCTGCTGAGGTGTCTGCTGTCTCAACTTATGTGTTTTTTTTTTTTTTTCACTCTCAGAGGAGACCACTGGGTAAAATGCAATGTGCAGCAAAATCTGTCAAGTTCATGAAATCAGAAAGTTTAGAAAATAAAATGTAGCTACATGTCAGTCTCTTTATAATTTTCTTATTATTCTTAAATTTTCCTTAAATATAAACATCCCTGCAAAATAAAAAATAAATTAAAAGAGATTGAAACCTGGTAGGTGCTAGTATGGTAGAACCAGATTTAAGGCATTGTTACAAGCTTAAGTGTAACTTTATCTATGCAAATACATCGATTTGAAAGTAAAGAAACTTCATCTGAGTTTTGATTAACTGACTAATAAAAATATTACTCTTATTTGTGCATTGTGTATTCTAGTCTTTAAGGCAGGTTAGTGGGATACCTTGGCAAAGGTCTCTTCCTTACACATTACTTCATAAAACACAGAAAACAGAGTGAAATGTCATCCTGTCATTCAGCTAATGGAACCAAAAGTTCTACACAAGTATCTAATTTACACGTTTCTTTCTGGATAAGAAAATATGAGGAAGACATACTTTGGAGGATATCATGCTCCTCTAGCATCTAGTTTGCTGAAGTAAAATGATTAGCAATGATGCTTTTTAAAAAGTGAAAAAAATAAGGGACAAGAATGTGTTAGAAATGTGTTTGTACCAGAATCCTGTGAAAACTATTGATTATAAAACAGAAGCTTAATGGCCTCTAATTGTGTTGTAATTTGGTGCAGCGGGGTAGTAATGAAGATAGGATTTTTGCATGTTAACCTGAGAAATCTTAGAGAAACCAGTGTAGGGTGTTTGGGGTAATTAAGTCTATACCTCTACCCTCCATGCATATGCAAATATTAATTGGATTTATTTTAAAGAGATCCAAAGTATCAAAAATAGATGAGCAATTCTAAATTGCAGTTTTTTATGGTTTCTGACATATCTTGATATTAATAAATCTGATAATGCATAAAGACTTGCATAGGTGTATGGAAAGCCTGTATTCAATGCCACGGTTAAGTTTATTGTTTCATTGGTGCTGAGATTATGTTTTCTGTGTTTTCTTTAAGGCTGTGAATCTATGTGTCCGTGTGTGTATGTGTGTGAAGTGTGAACTTTATTCTCATTCCAAATGAGGAAATTGACAAAGAAAATTTTCTTAAATGTTTTGCATCTAATATAACCAAGTTTCTGTTTAAATTTAAAATATTCAAAGAGCCGGTGTGAAGGCTTAAGCAGATTATTTAAAAATGGACAGCTAAAACATAGACAGTTATTTAGACCTGAATATTAAAAAATTGAACTAATATAAAGAAGTTGAAATTAATGGACAATGTATCTAAATAACTTTCTTAATGATTCCAACTGCTGATCTAGCAGCAAAAAGAGTCAACACTTTTCATTATTTGCATTATCTTTATAGTTCTCTGAAAATTTATTTTCATGGACTGCAAATATCATTAATAAGTATACTCTAATGAATGCCAGAGGTTTCCATTCATCGTTCTATCTCAACATTTCAGAGAGCTACTTAAAATAAAGTGCAGTGTAAGCTATTAGAAAAGATGTTTAGGGTCTAGCATTTCAGATGCAAGGCCTGGTACTAAGGAAGATGAGCCTTAGGTAGCACCTCTTCTTTTGGGTTTCTAACACGGCTGGCACTGACATCTTTATCAAAGTATTGCATAACATGTTTCTGAGAACTACAGCATTCCCACCAAACTGAAAATGAGAAGGAAACTAAAGTCCTGCAGCCTCAGGAGGTAACAAAAGATTGTATGTTCAGTATTATAAATGTTCAGAGATTCTCTTTATTAAGTTAAGCTTATTTAATTTACATTCCAAGGGCGCCCGCCCCTTCTCCTCCCAGTCCTCCCTGCTTCTCCTTTTCCCTTCAATCTTCTCCTCTCCTCCAGAAAAGCTGAGCCCTCTAACTCCCTTATCAACCTTCCCCAGCACATCAAGTCCCATCAGAACTCAGTATATTCTCATTCACTGAGGCTAGACAAGGCAGCCCTGCCAGAGAGAAGTGATCCAAAAGCAGGCACAAGTTCATGCTAGAAATAGACTCCTCCCCCCCCCTCTACTCAGCAGCCTACCCTCATGAAGGTCAAGCCACCCATCGGCCTCATTTGTGCAGAGGGCCTAGGTCCAAAGTATACATGTTCCTTAGTTGGTATCTCAGTCTCTGTAAGTCCCCTTGGGTTTGGGTTAGTTGTCTCTGTTGGTCTTCCTGTGAGGTTCCAGTCTCCTCTAGGTACTTCCATCTTTTTCCCCACACTTCCACAAGAATCCTGGAGCTCTGGCCCATGCTTGGATGCAAGTCCCAGCTACTATCTCCACCCACTGCTAGCTGGAGCTTCCCAGAGGACAGTCCTGTTAAGTTCCTGTGTGAAAGCATAACAGAGCATCAGTAGTTGTGTCTGTCAGGGACTGGTTCTCTATTCTGGTGTGGGTTTCAGGTCAGGCCAATTGTTGGTTGGACATTTCCACAATCTCTGTTCCCTCGTTATCTCTGCACTTCTTGTAGGCAGGGTAATTTTTATGTTAAATATTTCGTGGGTGGGTTGTTGTCTCCTCCCTCCACTAGGAGTCCTGTGTGGATAAAAAGTAGTCACTTCAGTCTCCATGTCCAACATCCTTCCCCCCATTTGGAGTCTCAGCTAGAGTTACACCTGCATCTACCCAGAAGTCTACTCTGTAGCAGGCCTCCACCATGTCAAAGAGATGCCCTGATCAGTTTTCCTTCTGTCTCTGAGTCCTCTTACATCCCAGCCCCATTCTGATCCCCACCTTTGTTTCTCTTTCCATTTCATCACGTACCTTGTTCCCTCTCTTCATCCACCTTTGATGTGTGTGTGTATATATATATATATATTTTTCTCTCCTTCTGAGTGACATTCCAGCAACCTCCTTTGGACCCTCCTTGCTACTTAGCTTCTTTGGGTCTGTGTATTGTAGTATGGTTATTCTGTGACATATGTCGAATATCAGCTTACAGGTAAGTACATACCATGTGTGTCTTCCTGTGTCTGGGTTACTTCACTCAGGATGATCTTTTCTAGTTCTATCCATTTCCCTGCAAATTTCATTATTTCTTTGTTTTAAATAGCTCAGTACTATCCCATTGATTAAATGTACCACAGTTTCTTCATCCATTCTTCAGTTGAGAACAACATCTATGTTGTTTCCAGATTCTGGTTATTATGAATAAAGCTGCTATAAACATAGATAAGCAAGTGTCCTTGTGGTATGGTAGAGCATCATTTGAGTATATCCCCAAGAGTGGTATAACTGGGTCTTGAGGTAGAACTATTACTAAATTTCTGAGAAAGCAACAGATTGATTTCCAATGTTGTTGTACAAGTTTGCACTCCCACCAGCAATGAAGGAGGGTCCCTCTTTCCCACATCCAGGTCAGCATGTGTTTTCAGTTGAGTTTTTACCTTAGCCATTTTGACTGGTGTAAGATGGAATCTCAGAGTTGTTTTGATTTGCATTTCCCTGATGACTAAGGAATTTGAGCATTTCTTTAAGTGCTTCTTAGCTATTTGAGATTTCATTGTGAATTCTCAGTTTAGCTCTGTGGCCTGTTTTATAATTTTATTATTTGATTTGTTGTTTAATTTCTTATGTTCTTTGTATAATTTGGATATTAGCCCTCTATCAGATGAAGAGTTGATGAAGATTTTTTCCCAATCTGTAGGCTGCCATTTTCTTCTGATGACAGTGTCCTTTGACTTAAAGAAGCTTTTTAGTTTCATGAGATCTCACTTACTAATTATTGATATCAGAGCCTGTGCTGTTGGTGTTCTGTTCAGGAACCTGTGTCCTATGCCAACAAATTCCTGACTTTCTCCCACTTTGTCTTCTAATAGATTTAGAATCTCTGGTTTTATGTCAAGGTCTTTGATCCACTTGGACTTGAGTTTTGTGCAAGGTGGTAAATACCTATTTGCATTTTTCTACATGCAGACATCCAGCTAGACCAGCACCATTTGTTGAAGATGTTCTTTTTTATTCCATTGTATAGTTTGGCATCTTTATAAAAAATCAGGTGTCCATGGATGTGCGGGTTTATTTATGGGTCTTCAATGCAGGTCCATTGATCAACCTTTCTGATTTTATGTCAATACCATGTGGATTGTATTAATATTGCTCTTGAAAACAGGGATGCTGATACCACCAGAAGTCATTTTATTATACAGAATTGTTTTTGTTATCCTGAGTCTTCTTTTTTTTTTCTATATGAAGTTAATGGTTGCTCTTTTTAGGTCTGTAAATAATTGTGTTAAAAGTTTGAAGGGAATTGCACTGAATCTGTTGATGGCTTTTGGTAGGATGGCTATTTTTTTTTTCTGTGTAAATCTTAAAGCTCTTTCTTTCTTTCCTCCTCCTCCTCTTCTTTCTTTCTCTTCTTCTTCTTCTTCGTCTTCTTCTTCTTCTTTTAGTTAATTGTGTATCCAGACACTTTTCTGAAGGTGTTTTTGACCTAAGAAGTTCTCTAATAGAATCTTGATCGCTTATATATACTAGCATACCATCTGTGAATAGAGATGCTTTGATTTTTTTCCCTTCTAATTGTATCTACTTGATCTCATTTACTTTTCACAATTCTCTAGCTAGAACTTTGAGTACTATATTGAAGAGACATGGTGAGCGTGAGCAGCCTAGTCTTCTCCCTGATTTTAGTGGAATCACTTTAAATTTCTCTTCATTTAACTTCGTGTTGGCTATCGGCTTGCTTTATTTTGCCTTTATTGTTTTTTAGTTATATGCCTTGTATCCCTAATATCCCCAAGAGTTTAAATATAAATGGGTGTTGGATTTCCTCAAAGGTGTTTTCAGCATCTAATGAGATGATCTTGTTTTTTTGTTTTTGTTTTTGTTTTTTCTTTCAGGTTCTTTATATGGAGAATTATGTTGATTGATTTTAACATGTTGAACAATCCCTGCATTTCTAGGATGAAGCCTTCTTGTTAATGGTGGATGATATTTTTGATGTGTTCTGAAATTTGATTTGCAAGTGTTTTATTGAGTAGTTTTACATCCATGTTCATAAGGGAGATTAGTCTGAAATTCTCTTTCTTTGTCTAGTCCTTGTATAGTTTAGGTGTCAGGGTGAATGTGGCCTCATAGAAGGAGTTTGGCAATGTTCTTTTTGTTCTTGTGTGTATGTGTATGTGTGTGTGTGTGTGTGTGTGTGTGTGTGATAATTTGATGAGTATTGATATTAGTCCTTTTTAAAAAATCTGGTAGAATTCTGTGTTAAACCATCTACCCAGGGCTCTTTTTGGTTGGGAGGCATTTGATAACTTCTTCTACGTCTTTAGGGGTTACAGCTCTATTTAAATTGTTTACCTCATCTTTATTTAACATTGGAAAGTGATATCTATCAAGAACTTCATCCATTTCATTTTGGTTTTCTACGTTTGAAGCATACAGGTTTTCAAAGTAAGATCTATTGATTATTTGGATTTTTCAGTGTCTGTTGTTATGTCCCCCTTTTCTGATTTTATTAATTTGGATACTCTCCCTGTGCTCTTTAGTGAGTTTGGCTAAGGGTTTGCCTGTCTCGTTGATTTTCCAAAAAAAAATAGCTCTTGGTTTTGTTGTTTCTTTGTATTTTTCTCTTTGTTTCTAGGTTATTGATTTCAGCCCTGAGTTTGGTTATTTCCTGTAAGTCCTGGAACTTAGGGGATAACAAAAGATCATGTGTTCAATATGATAAACATTGAGAGATTTTTGAAGGTGTTTACCAACACTATGAAAGAGAGCCAGGAGTTGCTACTGGAGTACTCTATACAGGCAAACATCAGAAAGAAAGATAGGTTCAGCCGATAGGGCAATCTATTGGCAGAGGAGAGAGTTTCAGGGTGGCCACTGTTAGAGTCTTCC
This sequence comes from Pachyuromys duprasi, assembly GCA_028658305.1. Lineage (NCBI taxonomy): Eukaryota > Metazoa > Chordata > Mammalia > Rodentia > Muridae > Pachyuromys > Pachyuromys duprasi. The sequence goes on from JAQQSO010008120.1 coordinate 8,812, forward strand.
TCTAGGGAACTGTGGAATCTTTAGTGATATCATTTTATTTATTTTTATTTTTTTATTTTTGAGTGATCCTTGCTACTTATAAGAAAGCCCTCATCCGTACTCCTGTTGGTGACCTCAGTAACAAAGTTCATTAGTTTACCTAATTGTGCATTGGTACACTCGTGACTTTGTTCTGGATGAGTAAACAAGTGTATTATACTTCTGCAGAAAAGTCTGTCACATGACAAAAGGAAATGTTGAACTAAAAGTCTTTACATTGGAAGAAGTGATAGTTCTATCATGCCTTAAGATATTTCCACACCCCAAAACTTACTTTATACATACAGCCGGAGAAATTCATGTTTGGGACTTATCTGGACACTTGCCAGGCACGAGCTTATCTTGGGCTAGTGTACTTCGTCATACATTATGCAATTTTACCTCAAGGGCATGGTAAAAGTTGCTGCTTTTAGGCATAACAGCCGGACTTATTAATCATCTTTAGCCCCAGAAGAATAAAAGGTCCTTGATGAAATTTACATGTGTGCTTAGAATGGAAGGGAGTTTTCCAGCTGCTGTAAGGGTCACTTGGCTCTATGTTTGTGGAAGCCCATGAGATCAGCTCTGAATGCTGCAGGCCTGAAGTGAATTCATACAACTATGTCACAATTCATTCTAAATTTGACACAGGAACATTGAATAGTATGTAGTAGACTCCTTTAACAGCTTAAATAATCTTGCTTGTATTTGGTCAATAACCTTCATTGATGGTGCTAAAAACAAAGCAAATTTTTCTTTAATTAAATTTGTTTAGGACTTTAGTGGTATGTGTGTAGCTTCTGTGACATATTTTAGTAAACTGCCCTCATTTTTTTTTTTTTTGGTATTTTTTACTTTCCTGGAAGACTCTAAAGTTCTCTACTTTTAATTAACATATGGGAAAGCTAGAAGATAACAGCAAGAGTATTAGGGTACTTGATTTAGGAGTAAGTCCTATGAAATGTTCATAAGAAATGAATCCAAGAAGAAGAACACAAAAATGTAATCAAGAGCAAGCAAACTATGTCTCAGCTTTCTTTTTATTTTTTTTAACTTTTTTTTATATTCTTTCTTTTTTTAATATATTTATTTTTATCTCAATCACAGGTTAGGTACTTTGAATCCCAGGCATAGCCCACTCCCTCATTCCCTCCTACCCTCCCACTCCCTCCCTCATCTCCCTCCTCCCCACCCCCTCCAAGTCCACCAACAGGGGACTACCGCCTTCCCTTCCATCCAACCCCAGCTTATCCTGTCTCCTCAGGGCTGGCTGCAATGTCCTCCCCTGGGATCTAGCTAGTCTGTCACTCCCCGGCTTATATGGGGGAGGGTCAAAGAGTCAGCCATCAAG
>JAQQSO010008121.1:0-10180 GCA_028658305.1 Pachyuromys duprasi
TTGTTTGGATGAACAAATGGGATGGACATTGAGTGGAGGAGAAAACAAGCAACAGGACAGGAGCATGCCAAGGAGGACCTCTGGGGGGGGGGGGTCAATGTGGCGATGTATCAGAGCAGATATTAAGACTCGCGATCAAGCCTTCAGCAGAGGGCAAGAAGTAATGATAGAAATGGGTGAGGTTGGTGAGACTTGGGGAGAACAAGAGCTCCACAAAGACCAAACTGAGCAGGGCACAGGGGTCTTGTATGAGACGGTTTCTACAATCAAGGACCATGTGTGGATGTGGCCTGGAACCCCCGCTTAGATGGGGCCCATGATAGCTCAGTGTTGGACTGAAGACCCTAGTGAGGGAAACAGGGACTGTTTCAGTCATGAACTTGATGGCTGACTCTTTGACCCTCCCCCATACAAGCCAGGGAGTGACAGACTGGCTAGATCCCAGGGGAGGACATTGCAGCCAGCCCTGAGAAGACAGGATGAGCTGGGGTTGGATGGAAGGGGAGGAGGTCCTCCCCTGTTGGTGGACTTGGAGGGGGCGGGAAGGAGGGAGATGAGGGAGGGACAGGGAGGGTGGGAAGGAAGGAAGGAGGGGGCTATACCTGGGATGCAAAGTACCTTACCTGTGATTGATATAAAAAAATAAATAAAAAATAAAAAAGATTACACTATGAGAATATCTAATAGGGATTATCCTGATTAGATTAGTTAATATGGAAAGACCCATCTTAACTGTTAGTGGGACCATTCTCTGGACAGGGATACAAGATCATAAAATGGAGAAAGTTGAGCTGAGTACTAGAATTTGTTGCTTTCAGCTTTCTGATTGCATATGTGATGTGACCAGATACTTCAATCTCCTGCTGCCTTGATTTATCTGTCAAGATACACTTGTGAGCTAAAGTTAACCTTTTCTGCCTTAAATTGAATTTATTTGGGTACTTTATTACTGCAACAGGAAAAGAAACTAAGACAATTGTCTTTATAAATATATATGTTTTGTAAACCTGAAGTCCTAATGGTAAGATAATTGATGGATTAATTCTGTCATTGAAATACTATGGCCATTTTTAGAGAAAATACTCAATGTTTTTCACAAATTGAGTTCTATATCTACTCTGTTTAATGGAAGGTCTGAAGAATTTAAAAGTGATTGGGTATTACTCATATTTTAATTTCCATTATGATTTTAGATCTGTGTTATTTTGCTCTTTGTGAGCATTTTAATGGAATCACAATAGCAGTTACCGTCCTATTTTCAGAGGCTTTTTAAAATTAAAATTTATTTTTTATATTAATTACAGTTTATTAACTTTGTATCCCAGCTGTAGCCCCTCCCTCATTTCCTCCCAATCCCACTCTCCCTCCCACCTCTTCTCCCTGCCCCTCTCTAAGTCCACTGACAGGGGAGATCCTTCTCCCCTTCCATCTGACCCTAGCTTATCAGGTCTCTTCAGGGCTGGCTGCAATATCTTCCTCTGTGGCCTGGCAAGGCTGCTCCTCCCTTGGGTGGTGGTGGTGGGGAGAGGTGAAAAAGCCAGCCACTGAGTTCATGTCAGAGACAGTCCCTGTTCCCATTACTAGGGTACCCACTCACTTGGAGACTGAGCTGCCATGGGCTACGTGTCAGACAGGTTTGTGTTCTCTTCTGGCTGATTAGTCAACACTTGCTGGCAGAGAGACCCTGAATATTGTAGGATTATGGACATTGCACAGCATCACATGCTCATGCAACTACTACAGCAAAGACAATAAATATGTGAAATCATACGCAGACTCTGACTCTTTCACCACAAAGGAACAGCTTTCAGTAAATACTTTCTCATCGTCCAAAGCAAGTCATTGATCTTATCTGATCTCAAAGTAGGAAGAGAAGTATGATCCTCCCAGGAGCACAGTAGGCTGTTTGTGATGAACTCTGATTAGTTCTTGCCATTCTGAAAACGTAGTCTCATTTCAGTGACTACTAGAAAAATGGTAGCCATTTTGTTTCTTAATCATTTAAAATACACAGATGGTATCACTTAGCAGATGAGCAGTGTGTTAGAAACTGCAAAAGTGTTCGTTTTCATAGAAAAGCAGTCCATTTTTTTTAAGTCAGAGGCTAAACAAGACAGTCAAAGTATCCCTGATTCTAAAAGTCTGTATGTCATGTAAGGGTTGGTGTGGCATGCTTCTACAACTCTATCCATGGAAAATTACCTAGAAAATGCATGAAAAACAATTTATTACCAGAATACCCTATTTTGTGTATTGACTTCTATTTCCTTTCAAAAGAGAAGCCTTGGAGCACGAAGGCTTGATATAATCACTTGAGTACCCAGCATCTTCTGCTGATTTCCAGGCAGCCACTGTTTCCTTTTACCAACAGAGAAGAAGGAAGTCGTGTTGCTTTAATATGCCATTTTGAACAATCCTGAACTGTGAGGCTGCCAACTCTGGCATCAGTTAAGTTGCTATTAGGGTGTAGTGGGTAGTAAGTGGGGGTAGGGCAGGATGCACATAGTACACATCTCATACTGATTCAAATAAATGAATGCTCTGTACCTCTAATATCAAAAGACATTTAAAGTTTTGCTAGCCTTTTCCCCACGTCTACTTGGCACACAGACTGTCAGGATCAATGGTCCAATTTTAGTTCCACTTTCTTCTTCCATCATTCCTTGCATTCAGCACTTTGGAAGTGAGTTAATAATGTAAAATCTGGCTGAATTAAATTCATTTAACTATGCTGCCAGTTCTCTTTCCTTCATGCATTTTTAAAGAGATCTCAAACCGGTGATGGATTTCAAGTGCTCTAGGAAAAGAAAGCAAGGATGAGACAATAAACCTGAATGGGTGAATTGTTTATTATAATTTTTCCATTGAATTATCTCACTGTGATAGAAAAGGGAGAGGAAACATCAGCCTACATAGGCTGTGCAAGTGATAATATTAACAGTATTAAAATATAATAGAAACTGCCTCTTCAATCAGTCAAAAAAATCGACACCACTGTTTTACGGAGAAGCTGTGAACAGTAAAATATGAGGCAGGAGGGGGCCTGTTTCTATAGCAACCCAGTGAATTCTAGTTACAATGCTGAATTTTTTTTAAATTAAACTTAAAAGTTAGAAACAAATTAGAAGCAGGCCTCAGACTGCTTGTTTGACACTAACTATATGAGTTGCCTGTTAAGTGGTCTAACTTGAAACCTGTTCATTGTTCTTAGGCTGTCTTTGGTTGTCCCCCCAAACTTTTAGTTTCTTAAGCTGACTGGTACTGCTGGAATATACAGCATTTAATGTTCAGAAGGAGCACAAAGACCAAATAAAGATAACAGAGAGCAGACACCTCTTAGTGTTGTTGAGTCTATTAGTATTCAACTGCCAAAGTCACCTGTTTTCAAAGCAAAATGGAAGAAGAGATCATTCTTCCTCCTCCTCCCCTTCCTTGTCCTCCATATAGCTCCTCCTTTCTCCCTCCTCCTCCTCCTACTCCACCACTTCCTTTATCTGAATTTTTTCTCTTTAGAATATAAACCTCTCTAAGGGAAACAGATGTCAACTGGCACTTGTGCTATGTCCCCTCCTCCTCCCCCCCCCCCCCCCGTTCCTCCATGCAATATCTGCTCCCATCAGGCCATCTAGTTTATTTTAACTAGAGAGTGCATCTAGTGGAGGAATTGGGTAATGACTCAGTCAGCTCTCAGCTTTGTATTTTGTGACAAACCAAAGCAGAAGAATTGAATTTTTGGTTCTATGTGTCCATGATTCTTGTTCTCTAAATAGAACCAGGGACTATCTTGCAACTAAGATGGATTTTTTTTATCACCGCATAGTCTCTAAAGTCCCATATGCTTAGGAGAGTACTGGTTCTAATGGCTTGGAAACCTTGCTCCTATTGATTTCATATTTCCCAAGATCACTCTGGGAAATCTAGCCCTTGGCACTGATGAACAGTTGGGTAGCTCATTTTGTCTATCAGCCTACGTATGGTCCATACTGTATCCTGTAAGGTTGTTAAGAGTACAGATGCTCCTGTTGAAAGGATGAACCCCTTCCTTTTCTGTTATTAATGAAACAATGATGTCTTTTTGTCTCTAGATACCTTTGCTGGGTATCTAGACTCAAAAAACCAAAACCAAAATCCACTGTGCCTGCTGTGTTATATTTTCTCACAAAGATCAAACACCTATTGAAAGAACATTGTGTGTCATCCAGTGACAGAAGGAAAATTTGAAATTAGAGATGCAAGATTTGAAATGTATTTTTTTCTCATGGTATTCTATGTTTTCCATTTGTGTTTCTCTGAGTGTGTACCTGTCTGTGTTGTTGATGATGATGCTGTTGCCCACTAACCATCCCTCATTCCATTTCTGATAATTAAGTTTCCAGAAGTCTCTCATATATGTTACGACTAAATTCTTGGTGGTTAAAGAGCCAATCCTTGAATAGGCCAACTGGAGCCGTGTCATACCACCACAAAAATGTATAAAATTGCATTTCTCACCAGAGTGGCTCTTCCTGATGAGGAATTTGAAAGGTTGACAAGGCTACAATCCTGTTTCCATCTATAATGCAGCTATCGGTTAGTTAAACCAATCAAGTCCTGAACTTTTCACCTCAACCACTGTCCTAATTCTCCTAGTAACCTGTGTGCATTTCACTAACTGTTCTGATGTGTTCTTTTCATGTGACCCCTTTTCACTGCTACCTCCATTCTTACACCCAGATTTCTCTATGTGCCTGATGCCTGCTTAACAGCAATTGTATGGGCTACTTGAAAGGTGATGTAACTTGAAAACTCTCTGTATTTTCTATGCTGTCTTGAAAACATCGGATATTTTTAAATTAAGAGGAGTTACTGGACTACACAATATTTGATGTTCAGCTTTAAATCAAAACCAAAGTTTATGGAGCCCATGTTTTTTTTAATATTAGTTACAGTTTATTAACTTTGTATCTCAGCTGTATTCCGCTCCCTCATTCCCTCCCAATCCCACCCTCATTTCCTTCCTGCCCCTTTCCAAGTCCACTGATAGGGGAGGACCTCCTCCCCTTTCATCAGACCCTGGTTTATCAGGTATTTTCAGGACTGGCTGCAAAGTCCTCCTTTGTGGACTAGCAGGGCTAATCCTCTCTCGGTGGAAGGGAGGAGGGAGGTCAAAGAGCCATCCATTGAGTTCATGTCAGAAATAGTCCTCGTTCACCTTACTAAGGTACCCACTTGGATACGAAGCTACCATGGGCTACATCCCAGCAAGGGTTCTAGGTTATATCCATACACGGCCCTTGGTTGGAGAAAAAGTCTCATAAAAGAACCCTGTGCCCTGATATACTTGGTCCTTGTAGAGCTCTTGTCCTCTCCAGGTCATACTAACTCCCCTTTCTTTCATATGATTCCCTGCACTCTGCCAAAGGTTTGGTTATAAGTCTCAGGATCTGCTTTGAAACACTGCTAGGTAGAGTCTTTCAGAGGCCCTCTGTGGTAGACTCCTGTCCTGTCACTTGTTTTCTCCTACATCCAATGTCCATCCCATTTGTCTTTCTAAGTGAGGATTGCTCATCTTACCCCTGGTCCTCCTTCTTTTTTATCTTCTTTAGGTGAATAGATTTCAGTATGTTTATCATATCTTATAGGTCTATATAAGTGAGTATATACATATGTGTCTTTCTCCTTCTGGGATACCTCACTCAGAATGATCTTTTCTAGATCCCACCATTTGCCTGCAAATTTCATGATTTCCTTGTTTTTAATTGCTGAGTAGTGTTTCATTGTGTAAAAATACCACAATTTCTGTATTCACTCCTCTGTTGAAGGACATCTGGGTTGTTTTCACGTTCTGGCTATTACGAATAAAGCTGCTAAGAAAATGGTTGAGCAAATGTCCTTGTTGTGTACTTCTGCATCTTTTGGATATATGCCTAGGGGTGGTATAGCTGGATCTTGAGGAAGTGTTATTCCTAATTGTCTGAGAAAGCACCAGATTGATTTCCAAAGTGGTCGTACCAGTCTACATTCCCATCAGCAATGGAGGAGGGTTCCCCTTTCTCTACAACCTCTCCATCATGTGTTGTCACTTGAGTTTTTTATTTTAGCCATTCTGATGGGTGTAAGGTGAAATCTCAGGGTCGTTTTGATTTACATCTCTCTGATGACTAAGGACGTTGAGCATCTCTTTAAGTGTTTCTCTTCCATTTTATATTCCTCTACAGAGATTTTTCTGTTTAACCGCGTATCCCATTTTTTAATTGGATTGCTTGATTTATTGCTTTTTAACTTCTTTAGTTCTTTATATATTCTGCATATCAGTCCTCTGTCAGATATAGGGTTGGTGAAGATCCTTTTCCAGTCTTTAGGCTGTCATTTTGTTCTGATGATAGTGTCTTTTGCATTACAGAAACTTTTCAGTTTCATGAGGTTCCCCCCATGTTTCACTGTTGAAAAGATCCATTCTCTCTCTCTCTCTCTCTCTCTCTCTCTCTGTGTGTGTGTATTAATACTGTCTCAATATATATGTTATATAATATAAATATAATATATATAATGTAAATATAATATAATATAAATATCATTTTGAGACAGTATTACAATGAGCTGAAAACTTCAACTCAGGATTTTCTTGCTTCAGTCTCTGAATGTCTATAACACACACACAGACACACACATAAAAATGTTACCACACATAGCTGCCACAGAATTTCTATCTCCTCACTCTAACTTTAAAATGATTCTCTCTTCCTGACTCTCCCATAGCCTTATAGACTCTTGGCACCAGTTCTCTAGATCCTGTGCTCTGACCATCAAAAGAAAACATTCCAAAATACAACAAAACAAATTATTCCAAAACATGTGAGTCTTAAAACACTATTCTATCTTTCTAAGAATGTTTAAATCTGAGTTCAGGGACTACTGAAAGATTCATCTGTGCACTGTTTGTCACAAATAGTATCAGCTAGGACAACTGAAGGTAGAAGATCTACTTCCAAGGTGGCTTCTTTACTCATAACCCAGTGCCACAGTGCCTCTTGGTCTTCGTTTCATGCCGAAGTCCATTTCATCCTTTAGAGCTGCTTCAGGAGGTATGCTTGGGCTTCTTCACTAGGTTGATATGTTCAAAATAAATACATTTTTTTCTAATTGTTTTTTGAGCCACTTTTGGCTGGACCCAAGATCTGGAACCTGTGGAGATAGAATGACTGCTGTACTATAAGATAACAGGCCATACAATCTTTGTAAATTTGTGATTGTAACTCAAAAGCAACAATGGACAATATTTAAAGAAATGGACATACATGTCTTCCAATACAAACTTTACTTGCCAAAACAAACATCCAACCTACATGCTGCCATTTGTACCCTTCCAATCAAGAGATTGCAAAGCACTCTGGGATTCCACCCACTTCTTGGAACTTGAGATGTGATGGGTCATAGAGGAGACTGAGCTTATTGCAGAACAAAACAGAGAAAGTCCATAAATGATGTTTCCCAGAACCAGAGAAAAAGGAAATTTTCTATGTACCTCATTTTGAGACCTAAAATTTTTATTAGATGGAGTGATTCTGGTTATAATTCTGCCACATATGGGAGGGCTGTTTGAGAAGGCCATAACCTAACATGGCATGAAAGAGTTAGTTGAAAAGAAGGAAATGGGGAGCATAGAGAACACTACCCATTTATAATCTGTGACATATGAGAGATGGCAAATTATTTCTTACTTCTTCTCTCAGTGGGTAGACTCTTATTTTCCTGTCCTTGAATCAGTGTCAGTTTTAGTGAACTATCTCACCAATAGATTATGCTTTAAGTGATGTTTAAGGCTAAGCTCTAAAAAGCCTTATATCTCTTGTTTCAGTCTCCTATGGGACTCGCTTGGCAAAACAACCCTCTGTTCTTTAGCAAAAGTATCTACCCTTGGGCACCACAGACTGATAAGGATGTCTAGACATGCCTCCAGGAGAGACTCTAAAGGATGAAATAGAATGTATGGAGAAAAAGTGGTCATGGAATACTATAGTATGAGGATATGAGGAAAAAAATGCTGTCTTGAAAGAGGAACCTCCACCTCAGCTGTCTCAGTGGATACCACCTGGACCCGATGGGAGAGAAACAACAACAGCCACACAAACAAATATGCTACCCAGCTGAACCTTTCCAGAACTCCAGACCTGCAAAATTTAGCAAAATAAAGTTTGTTTCCTGGCTGAGCCCATTTCCCTTGGAACATCTTAGACATGTACATTTCGGTCTCCCCCCCCCCGAAAATTTGGGGTGTAGCTCCCTGATAAACGTGTTTTTTTACAAGCCCTCCAGGGAACTCTAACCCATACTCCTGTGCACATTTTGCTTTTCAGATAAATAGTCACAAAATCAAAGCAAGACAGAAGTGGCATGCATTCGCTTCATTTGAGATGCTTGAGTGGGGTGAGGGGGTGGACCTTCAGCAGCAACACATGGGGAAATTGCACCTGCTCCACTCTAGAAGCGGCACTGAATCAACCGCACAGAGTTTTTCTTTCCTATTTTCTCAATTACTTCAGTCGTGCACAAGAGGCCGAACTGTAGGAACTCAGTGGAGCCCTTAGCTCAGCAGCTGTATTTTGTAACTCGAAATAATATTGTATCTCCAAGTAGCGCATGAGGAATGATCATTGCAAAGCATTCTGTTCTTAAGATGGTCTGAGCAGTATGACGAACACTTTAGGTATTTTATAAGCAGTCATGTGTCATATTCTTGGGGGGATGTTAGCAGGAGCCCTGTACATACATAAATCCATAGATGCATATGCATCTTATATAAAATGGCATAGTGTCTGCAGGCAATTTATGCATACACTTTAAATCAGTTCCAGTTACTTTTCATACCTAATACAATGTAAATGTTATACTATATAGTTTAGGGACTAGTGACAAGAGGAAGAGCCTCCATATTCCTTACTAATGCAATGTTGCTGTTGTTGTTGTTTTCAATCTGTGGTTTGTAAATCCTGTAGATGCAGGTGCTCAGGGTACAAAGGGTTACCTTATGCATGAATAAACACTATTACCAGGGTGACAGAAAAAGTTAAGTCTAAGTCCAATATCCCAGTTTCCAATTCTGGCTGTGCTGCTCCCTAGCTACAATCTCTTGGCCAAGATATTTAACCACAAGCTATATTTGCCACCATTCACTATCAAAGTAAGGCAAATGGTTGTATATAGCTTATAAGGATGCTACAAGAATTAATTCATCTAAGGATCTTAGATAATTACCTGGCAAATAGTAAGTGCTTAATAAGTCAGCTATTTGCATTACATCATTCATTTTTCATACCAGTGCCCCAAGGTAAGCATTACTCACCAAGATTCCTTAACTAAATTTATGTAAGTGGCCAAAAAAGTGTTTAAAGACAAGCTTCCTACAGCACCAAAATCAAGCTCCTAGCCATCACACATACGCATATGCATCCCAAACATACTTAATTTGGAGCTTTCTAGCAATCTTTTTTTTTAATTTATATATTTTTATCTCAATCACAGGTTAGGAACTTTGAATCCCAGGCTTAGCCCCCTCCCTCAGTCCCTCCTACCCTCCCACTCCCCTCATCTCCCTCCTCCCCGCCCCCTCCAAGTCCACCAACAGGGGAGGACCTCCTTCCCTTCCATCCAGCCCCAGCTTATCCTGACTCTTCAGGGCTGGCTGCAATGTCCTCCCCTGGGATCTAGCCAGTCTGTCACTCCCTGGCTTGTATGGGGGAGGGTCAAAGAGTCAGCCATCAAGATCATGACAGAAACAGTCCCTGTTTCCCTGCATAGGGTCTTCAGTCCTACACCAAGCTATCATGGTCCCCATCTGTGTGGGAGTTCCAGGCCACATACAGACATGGTCCTTGATTGTAGAAACCGTCTCACACAAGACCCCTGTGCCCTGATCAGTTTGGTCTTTGTGGAGCTCTTGTTCTCCCCAAGTCTCAACAACCTCCCTCAGATCTATCATTACTTCTCGCCCTCTGTCAGAGGCTTGATCTCGAGTCTTAATATCTGCTCTGATACATCACTACATTGACCCCCCCCAGAGGTCCTCTTTGGCATGCTCCTGTTCTGTTGCTTGTTTTCTCCTCCACTCAATGTCCATCCCATTTGTTCATTCAAACAAGCATTGATCATACCAATCCAGATCCTCCTTCTTGTTTATCCTCTCTAGGTGTGTAGATTTCAG
>JAQQSO010008122.1:0-10179 GCA_028658305.1 Pachyuromys duprasi
AGGGAAGATAAGCAAGGAGGACCCAGGGTGGGATGATCATTCCTTGCTTAGATGGACAAATGGGATGGACATTGAATGTAGGAGAGAACAAGCAACAGGACAGGAGCCTACCACAGAGGGCCTCTGAAAGACTCTAACTAGCATTGTATCAAAGCAGATATTAAGACTCACAACCAAGCCTTTGGTAGAGTGCAGGAAATCATATGAAAGAAGGGGGAGTTAGTAAGACCTGGAGAGGACAAGAGCTCCACAAAGACCAAACAGATCAGGGCACAGGGGTCTTTTATGAGACTGTTTCTCCAACCAAGGACCATGTATGGATATAACCTAGAACCCCTGCTCAGATGTGGCCCAGGGTAGCTCAGTATCCAAGTGGGTACCCTAGTAAGGGGAACAGGGACTATTTATGTCATGAACTCAATGGCTGGCTCTTCGATCCTCTCCCCCTCCTGAGGGAGGAGCAGCCTAGCTAGATCCCAGAAGAGGACATTGCAGCCAACCCTGAAGAGACATGATAAGCTAGGATCAGATGGAAGGGGAGGAGTTTCTCCCCTATCAGTGGATTTGGAGGGGGGCAGGGAGGAGATGAGGGAAGGATGGGGAGAGTGGGAGGGAAAAAGGGAGGGGCTACGGCTGGGATATAAAGTACATAACCTGTGATTAATATAAATATAAATATATTACTTATAAAAGGAGTGGCTGCCTTGTCTTTCTCTGTGGCCTGGTAAGGCTGCTTCAACCTCAAGGGGAAGTAATCAAAGAGCAGGCCAATCAGTTCATGTCAGAGGTAGTCCCTGTTCCCATTACTATGGAACCCACTTGGTCACTGAACTGCCATGGGCAAGGAAATCATGAAATTTGCAGGCAAATTGTGAGAACTAGAAAAGGTCATTCTGAGTGAGCTATCCCAGAAGCAGAAAGACATACAAGGTATATACTCACTCATATAGACATATAATATACGATAAACCTACTAAAATCTGTACACCTAAAGAAACTAATCAAGAACAAGGACTCTGGCTAAAAATGCTCAATCCCCATCCTGAAAGGCAAAGAGGATGAACATCAGAACAAGAAGAAAACAGGAAACAAGTTAGGAGCCTGCCACAGCAGGCCTCTGAAAGGCTCTTCCCTGTAGACTATCAAAGCAGATGCTGAGACTTATGACCAACTTTGGGCAGAGTGCATGGAATATTATGAAAGGTGTGGGAAATAGTAAGATCGGGAGAGGACAGGAGCTCCACAAAGAGCCCAACAGAACCAAAATATCTAAGCACAGGGGTCTTTCCTGAGACTCATACTCCAACCAAGTAGCATGCATGGAGATAACCTAGAACCCCTGCACATATGGGTGTTTCTTTCAATGTTCACTGAGATTAAAAAGCCAGGCCAGATAGCTCCTAATCTGGGAAGCTTTTCTACAGGAAGATTCTCACCTAACCCTTACCTTTCTGGGTGGAGACAATACATAGATTTCTTCAAGTGACAAATAACATTTTATCACAAGATGATTGATAAGCCATAATGGTCAGCCTTTAATTCCAAACATAACATGATGCATACTGAGAAAAAAATAGCAGGCTTTTCCCCCCCTATACATTCTATTTCCTTTAACTCAAGAAACAATGTCTATACTTCAACTAAAAGGTAAAACATAATCACAGTTTCTAGATCCTCAATGTCCCCATACAGAATGTTGAGCATTTCTCTGTATAATCATTAAACACGGGTCCATTACAAGAGCATGGCTCTAGCCACATGGTATATATAATATCCATGATATAATGTGTGACTTGCCCAAGTCTGGTTCAAACAACTGAATTTTACTAAAACCCTTTAACATGGTAAGTGTTATGGTGCTACTTACTGAGCAGTAGAAAAATAATCTACATGCATTGGGTTGACAAAGCTCTGAGAATATCAATATTTTAAAAATATTTAAAAATACAACCTACTGGACTATTTATTTGTCTTGCCTTTTCAACTGAACACACGTTAGCAAATTGAAGGTCCATAAGAATCTTTTTTTTTTTACTGTTTTGTTTTCTCTTGTCCTCAATTACATCTAAATTAAAGGAAATTAGCCTAATTCTGTGATAATCCTCTCCTGCTTGCCTCACTTGGGAGAAAGCAGAAGTTTCTAGATTAATTGGCACATTAGTGGTGCTGTGGTGCACATCTCCACTGGGTAGTCAAGTCTCTAGGGATGGGAGCCACTTACTGTCTGACTCTTCCTGTAAACGTTCTGATTTCCAGTCATTAGTTCTAATAAAGATTGCACAGAGTTTTCTAAATCACTGGGTTAGATGATGGTGTTGAACTTGTTGATTTATAATTTTTTTCTGTATCCTACTACTTAATTGAACTTCAAATATCTCAGTTGCTCAAAATGTACTTGTTTGAAGAAATAAATGAAATAAAGGGTATTAAGCTTCCCTGTAACACTTGCTGTTAAATTTAGCATTGAAACAAATATGTTATTGCTCCCTTTGCCCTTGTGAACATTGTAGCAGTAGGTTTGCTCATCTGAGGGTTCACTGCAATACCAGCAATAGAATATCCTATAAATTAATTGGTTCCCTTCTCAGATATTGTCCTTGTCCTTTAAGACTCAAACCTCCATTAACACCAAATATTATCCATCCTTGAAATAGGACAAAATATTTCTTTTCAAAATGTTTGTTTTGTATAATTTATTCACTTTACATTCCAGTTGTTCTCAGAAAGGGGGAGCCTTTCTACCCTTATCATCTGACAGTAGCCTATCAGGTCTCATCAGGACTGCCTTGATCCTCTTCCTCTGTGACCTGTCACTTCCCACCAGAGTCCATGCCAGAGAAAGCATCTGTTCACCTTACTAGAGAACCCACATGGAGCCTGAGCTGCCTGTGTGTTATATGTGAGCAGGAGTGCTAGGTCCTCTCCATGCGTGGGCTTTGGTTGTTGCATCAGTCTCTGAAGGCTCCCATGCCCTGCACAAGGATTTGTAGACTTTTTTGGTCTCCTTGTGGAGCTTCTGTACCCTCCAGGTCTTTCTATACCTCTCACTCTTCCAAAGGATTCCCAACACTGGGACCAACTCATTTGCTTCTTCCTTTTATCATGTACCACACATGAGGATGCCCAAACCTTGACCATCAACCCTTGCCTGATGTGCAAGAGCTGTTGAAAACTTTTCTTCACACATGGGTAGCTTTTACTTCTGATGCCTTACTTCTTGTGTTTCAAGAAGCCAGAGTTAAGACTGAAGATTCATTTACATCTTACAAATTGGAAAGGTATTTGGAAAATGGCACAACATGATAGTGACTATCAAAAAGATATCTGGGAGACATCTTTCTTTTTGACACATTTCAGTGACAACATGGAAACACAAATTGATGAAGAGTCTATTAAATCAGTAAGAAAAGAAAAGGAAAGATAGAAAGAAAGAAAAAAAGAAAGGAAGAAGGAAAGAAAAACTTTCTGCTTGTGCTGACCCATCTCATTCTTAATTCCTTGGTTTTCAGGCTTCTGTTTTTCACTCCTCATATCTGAAGCTCAGAGTATCAAGCCTGGTAATGGTTTACATTGTTCCAAGCTTTGCTGAATTTCAACTAATGGAAAAAAGAAGTCTTGCTGAGAAGAGAATGATGAAATGACCAGAGTAGTCTATAATTTCATGTTGGAACTGCTTAGAGTAGGGTTTCACTATCCTGAACAGTCTCATATTGACACTTGAATTTCGGTCATTTGTGCCTACAGGCAAAGCATTTACCAAACCGTAAGTGATGTTTAAGAAGCAAAAAGGGCAGTCTCATATGGCTGAGGAGAAAATAGTCACAGCTGCAGAGGGGTCACTTTAGAAAACATAGGTCAGGCATGAGCTCTGAATATCAACAGCATGCATAGCTTAGTACTTTTTCATCAACTGAGGAAAGAACACAATTCTTAGTTCATAAATAACAAAGTGAATTCGCCAATTGTGAAAAATATTAAAGAATATACATAAGACAAACTTAACCCATTAAAGTAATAATGTTTACCAGAAAACAGCATTGGCCATGTTCTGTTTATCTCATACTAATGCTACAATCGCTTTCGCCTATGAGATTATTAATAGAATTAAATACTGAATTGGCTTGTGAACAATCTCAACATCCTCTCTCTCTCTCTCTCTCTCTCTCTCTCTCTCTCTCTCTCTCTCTCTCTCTCTCTCTCTCTCTCTCTCTCTCTCTCTCTCTCACACACACACACACACACACACACTTTAAAGGCTTGTCCTTAAACCCTTGTGCTGAAGCCATATGTTCTGGATGGAAAAGTGAGCCTTCCATGGTTTTTAAACAAAAGACCAGAAGACCTTGACTGGGATGAGACTGGCAGCAATTCAGCTTTGCCACCTTTACTTCTGAGTCAGTGCAGATAAGGGCTATCAGCTCAGGCAGGAGACTGCAGCAGGGGATCTGATTGAAGCAGAGATTTCAGTAAATTAAGAATCTGTTATCGCTTAGAACAGGTTGTTCTTCTTGCTGGGCATGTGAACAAAGTCCCAAGTTGATTGAAAGATTCTCTTATTCTAATAATACCCAATATTTATATTTCTGAAGCCGAAAAGAGCCTAAATACAACACTTGAAGAGTCTTGATAAATCCTACTACCCAGCCAAGAAAGCAACCAAGGTGACTGTCTACTGCAGAGCGGTCAAGAGAGTCAGGAAGTTACTGTCCTCATGGACCTAAAATTACTTACTAAAGTGTCTCTCCCTAATATAATGAAGCTTTACCTTGTGAATACTAATTCCCCAAGCCCAGCCAAACATATACAGGAACAATCTTTTAACTATTCAAAAGCAGTTTTGAACTAGAGTATGTTCAGATTCTTCCTGAAAACAGACATTTGGTTTCTTTATTTTATTTTATTTTTATTATTAGTTACATTTCATTAACTCTGTATCCCATTTTATTTTTATTATTAGTTACATTTTATTAACTCTGTATCCCAGGTGAATCCTGCGCCCTCATTCCTTCCCAATCCCACCTTCCCTTCCTTCCTCTTCTACTCCCTGCCCCTTTCCAAGTCCATTGATAGGAGAGGACCTCCTCCCCTTTCATCTGACCCTGGTTTATCAGGTATCTTCAGGACTGGATGCAAAGTCCTCCTCTGTGGCCTAAGAGAGCTGCTCCTCCCTTGCAGGGTGGGGAGGTCAAAGAGCTTGCCATTGAGCTCATGTCAGAAATAGTCCCTATTCCCCTTACTAGGGTACCTACTTGGATACTAAGCTACCATGGGCTACAGGCGAGCAGAGGTCCTTGGTTGGAGAAACAGTTCTCACTTAGAAAGACAAATGGGATGCAGGAGAAAACAAGTAACAGGACAGGGTCCTACCACAGAGGGCCTCTGAAAGACCCTAGCTAAGCAGAAACTGAGACTCATAACCAAACCTTCGTCAGAGGGCAGGAAATCATATGAAAGAAGGGGGAGTTAATATGATCTGGAGAGGATAGGAGCTCTACAAGGACCAAATATATCTGAGCATTTGGTTTCTTAATTTAAAGAAAAAAACTATTTTTCTTAGATTAAAAAAGATGTTAGACTAACAGTCTGAGTGCTGGTCACACTTTTATTGTAAGGATCTGGTTAATCATTTGAATTTATTACTTGAACATAAACCCTGTGAAGATAAGCACATGTCTGTCCAAAATAAACCTTGTTCCTGGGGCTGGTATTTAATGAAATTGTGTGTTATTTTGAGTTAAGTTTAGTTTTATAAAACTGTATTTTGAAGGAGAGTAAACTTATTTCCTTAATTAAGAAAAAAGACATAGCATCAAGAGCTGCCATTACCACAGAGAGATCTCATGTGCTGAAAAATTATCAAATACTTGAATGACCTTGAACCTGACTTAGTGATCTATACATCTTACAAATGGGGTAATAGATTCAATGGCTTTTCCAAAGACACACACACATACATGCACGTGCACACACAAGAACAGACTTATTAGCATTACTAGAGTGAATGCTCTGAGGTCCCATACTTCTTGTTCCATTGGCTGACAAGGATGCTGAATTCTTCTTTCTGGAGAACTTTCCTCTGGAACAATGAAAATTTTCTTTGCAGGGAATCTCAGAAAGGTCTTTGGTATGTGTAATAGTGGTTCTCAACCTTCCTAATGCTGCAACCCTTTAATACAGGGCTTCATGCTCTAGTGATCACTAACATAAAGTAATTTTTTTGCTACTCCATAACTGTAATATTTTACTGTTATGAATTGTAGAGTAAACATCTGTGGTTTCTGATGGTCTTGGAGACTATGGTGAAAGGGTTGAGAAATGAAGGGGCCGTGACCCACAGATTGAGAACTACTGGTTAAAGTTGCATGCTTTATTTCCCGACCTTTGCCTTTCCACCTCCCTGTTGTTGATATCTAGCCGGTGAGATGGAAAGATACCCATTGATGACCTCATTAGCCTTTTCAAATGCATGCTTTCCTGCTACTGAATTGATTAAAGTGTATTTTTTAGTATTATAACCTTTTCTCTGTAAAGAACAGAATCCATAAATAGATAAATTGACAAGAGGGTGTCTGGAAAGTTTAAATTCTTGCCACCATGACAATCGGTCCTGAGTAGAGGCCAGAGAAGAGCTGCTGAAAGAGAAACCTTTTAAGATTCTGTTTATTAGACAAAAGCACTTCTCCATATTAAAAACAAAATAGAGAAATGCACTCATGAAGCTGTCTGCCACAAGACTATAGGTTAACAGCATGCACAGCCCTATAAGTACAGCGAAACTGAACTTATAATATATGGATATGAAGAGCCATGTTTATCACTGTTAAAGTTGTAATTTACTGTTGGGCAGAAGTAGATAAAGCAATCCATATGTTTATTGGTTAGATCAGTAGAGTATGAATTCTTGTTGAGGAACAATAGAAATGTTTGCTGGTATTATCTAAACACAGAATAAGACATATTTTTGCTTTTGTTGTCCTGTTGGCTAAATGATGCCAAAATAACAAGAAACAAACATCTCTTTTGTTTTGATCTGACTTCCAATGTCACCATTTGACATTAAATTAAAAAAAAACTTTAAAAAGTTCTTTGAAGTAATTGTCTGAAGGGTCAGACTCGAGAACTTGAGGAGAAAACACTAAGCCAACCTTTGAATGTTTCATAGTTGAAAATTATAAAGAAATGAATCAAACAGAACCCAATGTAACAAAAACAAACAATAGCAACAATAAAGCTATTATATTACAACCTCAATTGATAGAGTTCTGACAAAGAGATACATAAAACAATGAAAGATTTTACAGTGACTGTAGCAACAAAATAAAAAAAACAGTAATATTTTATCTGAACATATTAAATGAATACTCATGCCACATGTTGAAATAAGTGTTTCTTGGTGTAAATTAATGAATGATGTAAAAATACACACTATGCAGAAGAATTCAATGCAAACTGAATAGAAAGGCCATTCTGAGGGAAACAGATCATACTCTTTACTCCTTCAGTGGAAGCTACACAGAGTAGCTAAAGGAACTGCAAGACAGAGAAGAAAAATGAGTAACTTTATAGTGGAAGAACCTGACACTGTTGGTCAAATTCAATGTCATAGTGATAGTACATGTGGTAAAAATAATACCCTATCTCTGTGACCCATCTCATAAGAAATAACTCAGGTCTTAGGATGAAGAAACATCAGCTGGATCCCCGGAGAGCAACAGTCTACAAAACACCTGACAGGTGCTCCTGAAAGCGGTGAAGGATGTCAAAATCTATGAAAGCCAAAACCTCTTCAGCCAAGAAGAAGTTGCAGAGGCATGATAACTAAATGGAATGAGACCTGGGTAGGATTTGAGCACAGCAAAGTAATAACCAGGGAAATATAGTAAAGCATATAAAGACTGCAGATAATAGCAACACATTAAAATACCGGTTCATTATTCCTACAACTGTACCATGAAAGTATAGAGTGTTAAAGGGATCTGAATATGTAATAAGCAGAGGAGTCAGGGACACATCTGACTATCTATTTTTTGTTTGTATGTTTGTTTGTTTGTTTTTGTCAATCTAAAACGGTAGGGGTTGAAGTTGTAGCTCAATGGTAAAGCTCTTTTCTAGAAGATTGAAGACCTTTGGTTTGATATTCAGTGCTAAGAACCAAACCCAAACAACAATTGAAAGGGCACCTTAAGATCATATTTAAAACACAATACATACTGGGCTTTACCAGAGATGATTTCAGTGTTACTGGGAATATCTTCTTTCTAGATATTGATTGAGAGGCAATGAAAATAATACCAGATACCGCAATGGTAACAGGGGAGGAAGGAAGCAGCCATAGATTCCGTTTATACTGATGTGGTCATATTGTGCATGCTTTGCTCTCTGTTTCTCAATCTCAGATCTGCCAGGATTCTTTTATTCAACAATCTAAATTTAAACATAAGTGTTTATGTAACTGTTGTATTCAAGTATTTTAAAATATATCAGTGGAAATGTAAATAAAACTTTTCTTCTTTACAAAGTAGTGTTAGGAATATATATGAATGCTTCCAGCTCCCTACCATGGCAGGCTTTTCTCAGAGAGTAGTGAATGTGTTTTCCACTCTCACAAAAACTGACACTACCCACCAGGTCTGCTTTATGTGGGGTTTCTTCATTGGATGTGTATAGTTGAAAAAAATCACCAAAGATTCTTCCATCTCTGTTTTAATATCTTTGGTCAGTTGTCCAATTTCGTGTGTATTTAAAACTTAGGTAATTTGAATGTAGACACACAGGCAAGACTTTAAGCAGAGTGTCTGCCTTCTGATCTCAGTTCTAAATTTAGCTGGATTGCTCAAACTATAACAGCTGCTTTAGTCCTCCGATAAAGGAAAAATAGAAAATTAGCTTAGTAAGCTGTATCCTTCTGAGGCCATGCCATTTGATATTTGATATGTGGTGTGCTCCTGCCTTGAATTCATAAGGAGTTGGATGAGTCAATTCATGGCTTTAGTGACTTTATAACACCAATATTTGAGCTTTGCAAATTTCAATGCCACAATGCCACAGCCTGGCACCAGCACCCTGTAGTTATGAAGGCAATGATTGCTGGTGCATAGTGAGGCTGCAGATGGAAAGGAGTGAGGTTAAACCAGTGGGAGGACTTGTGGAAAGAAGTTTACATTTTGATCTCACTTCCTAAGTCTACTTCTCTCTCTTAATGATACAAACTGGGGAATTCCATTGCCAAGAGAATAAACCAGTCTTTTGTCTCTGTCTATGCCTCTCTCTCTCTTTCTCTTTCTCTCTCTCTCTCTCTGTATATGTGTGGGTGAGTGTGGGTGTGGGGGTATGTCAAGGATTATATGATAATGGGAATTGCTAAAGTTGAACCACTTTCCAATTTTTTGAGAAATTTCCATCAGCTACTGACAAGTGTTTTCTTTAGTGTTTTGGTGGCTTATTTCATAGATACCTGTTAGGTTCATTTGATTTACGCTGTTATTTACCTTCAGTATTTCTATTTCTTTTTTGTCTAGATGACCTGTCTACTAGTGAAAGTAGGGTTTCACTAGTAGTCACTCAGTATCACTGCATTATGTTCAAAATATGATTTTTAGATATGGTAGTTTTTCTTTTATGAAATTTTGTGCTCTTTTGTTTTGTGCATAAATGCTTAGAATTTCTAAATCTCCCTTGTGGAATTTTTTTCTTTAATTGGTATGTTGTATCCTTCCTAAACTCTTCCCGTTAGTTTTGGTTTGAAATCTATTTTGTCAGATATTTAAACAGTTATTCCTGGTTACTTTCTGGTTCCATTTGCTAAGAGTACCTTTTTCCATATTTTTTTCATCAGCAAAAGGTGATGTCTAACTTTGATGGTAAGGTGTAATTTTGGGGGGTGCAGCAGAAAGATGGATCCTGTTTTACAATCTACACTGTTAGTCTATGTCTTTTTTTTATTTTTAATTTATTTATTTTTATCTCAATCACAGGTTAGGTACTTTGAATCCCAGGCGTAGCCCCCTCCCCCATTCCCTCCTACCCTCCCACTCCCTCCCTCATCTCCTTCTTCCCCGCCCCCTGCAAGTCCACCAACAGGGGAGGACCTCCTTCCCTTCCATCCAACCCCAGCTTATCCTGTCTCCTCAGGGCTGGCTGCAAAGTCCTCCCCTGGGATCTAGCCAGTCTGTCACTCCC
>JAQQSO010008123.1:0-10179 GCA_028658305.1 Pachyuromys duprasi
CAGGGGCTCTTTGCAAGAGTGTTTGGGGGGTATGTATTTTGGGGGGAATCCTAGTGCCATCTGAGTATCTTTTTGTTGGTGGTTAGAATGTGCATGTTTGTGTATGCAAGTGTATGTATGTGTGCAGGTTTGTGTATGTAGGGGGTTGAGCTAGAAACAATGCCATACTCAGGTATGGCTTACCATTTAGATCTGTCTGTCTGTCTATCTATCTATCTATCTTTGATGCGGGGTCTCTCACTGACCTGGAACTCAAGAGAGCTAGGCTAGCTGGCCAGTGAGCCCTGGGATCCTTCCGTCTCCATTGTGGGATTACAGTGGCACACTGTCATGTATTCTGGGGACCTAACTGAGGCACTCCTGTTTGCAAGGAGAGGACTTGATGTGGAGCCATCTCCCTAGCCCACATCTGAGTATCTTTACCCTCCTCTTACTTTTAAAGCAGAACAGTGGGGGGGAAATGGGAACAGTGAAATCTTCCCTTCTTTCTCCACCTTCTCACCTGTCTCCTACTTAACACTTCCCTGGCCCAGAAGGCAATCATTCCCCTCCTCTTTCTTCAAAGCCAGACTCTGCCCACAGGCCCTGAGTTCCTGCTGCACCCAAAGTGCCAATTTGGGCTCTTCAGAGGGGACAAGAATTCAGGACAAGAATACCAGGATTTTTGGGGGGGGGGCAGGGGAAGGTCACAGCAAAGTGGGAGGGAGGGACGGAAGGAGAGGTGGAGGTATGTGTGACAGTGACATCCTGCGGATCAGTTGCCACATTGGGCACCTAGGCTTGTGATCCCATGGAGGGCTCCTGGGTGGCAGCATGGAAGGTCAAGCCTAAAGAAGGAACAGCATTTATAGGTCTATTCTTGTCTCTTATTGGTTGAGGCCCACCCAAGAGGGCACAATGGAATTGCTCCTTGCCTTATGGTGAAGAAACACAGATGACTATTAAGTGTAGAAAACAGCACTCAGCATTTTATATCATTAAGCAGTTGTCTGCCTACTCAATGAGATGTCACTGAAACCAGATAGAATAGTGACATTGCAAAACATTGACCACCACAGCCAGCACTGGCCAGGGCACAGACAAAAGAGGATTTCATTCATTGTTGGTGGCACTGTGAAACAGAGAGGGGACTTTGGAAGATGTTTGACAATTTCTCATAAACATAAACGTGCACTTATTGTATGAGTAGGTAATCCTGATCACTGTTGTTTGACTAAGGGATTTGAACATTTTTGTCCACATGAAACCTGCAGATGGATACTTATCGCAGCACTAAAGCCTGCAAGCCAATGAGATGCCCTCCAGGAGGACAATGGCTAAGCAAACTGTGGTGCATCCATGCAATGAAGCATTTCTCAGTAGGGGAGCATGTGAGTTACCAAGCCTTGACAGTGACGGGGGAGGGACAGAGAGACGGAGCACACAAAATTCTTAGGAATAAGTCACTCTTTGTGATAGTGTCATGCATACACCATTACACGGTTCTTAAAATCTGTACAACGTGCAACCTGAAGAGTGACCCACAGTGCAACAGTGGACTCGCTCGCTTATGATTCACAAGAAGCATGACAGGTGAAGTTCTGGGGAGCCTTGACACGCATGGACACAGAGAGAGCTTGGGAAACTACCTATTGCTCTATTTCATCTTCAACTCACAATTTCTCTGAAAGATAAAACTTTCTGTTTTTGATTTTTTGAGACAGAGTTTTTTTGTGTAGTCCTGGCTGTCCTGGAACCCACTCTGTAGACCAGGCTGGCCTTGAACTGAGAGATTTGTCTGCCTCTGCCTCCCGAGTGCTGGGATTAAAGGCATGGGACATCATTGCCCAGTAAAAAAAAAACAAAAAAACAAAAACAAAAACACTTTTATATTTTTTCCTTTCTTTAAAATTTTTTTATTTATTAAAATTTATTTATTTTGTATTCCATCTATTGTCCCCTCCCTCATCCTCTCCCAGTCCTGCCCTCTCTACCTCTTCTCCTCCATGCCCCTTCCCCACTTCACTGACAGGGGAGGTCCTCCTCTCCTCCCACCTGACCCTAGCCTATCAGGTCTCATCAGGACTGTCTTTCATAGTCTTCCTCTGTGGCCTGGTAATGTTGCCCCCAACTCAGGGGGAGGTGATCAAAGAGCCAGCCACTGAGTTCCTGTCAGAGACAGTCCCTGTTCCCCTTATCAGGGAAACCATTTGGAAACTGAGCTGCCATGGGCTACATCTGTGCAGGGCTTCTAGGATATCTCCATGAATGGTCCTTGGTTGGAGGATCAGTGTCAGAAAAGACCCCTGGGCCCAGAGTTTTTGGTTCTGTTGCTCTCCTTGTGGAGCTCCTGTCCCCTCCAGGTCTTTCTTTCCTTTAAAAAAAAATTATTTATTTATTTATATATGAGAGCTTTAGCTGCATGTACATGTGCATGACAGAACAGTGCATCAGATCTCATTACAGATGGTCGTGAGCCACCATGTGGTTGCTGGGAATTGAACTCAGGACCCCTGGAAGAGCAGCCAGTGCTCTTAACTACAGAGCCATCTCTCCAGCCCCACCCCCTCAGGTCTTTCTATCTCCCCCTTCTTTCATAAGATTCCCTGCACTCTGCAAAGTTTGGCTATGAGTCTCAGCATCTGCTTTGATGCCCTGCTGGGTAGAGTCTTTCAGAGGTCATCTGTGGTAGGCTCCTGTCTTGTTCTTTGTTTTCACCCTCTTCCGATATCTATTCCATTTGCCTTTCTAAATGAGTATTGAGCATCTTACCCAGGGTCCTCCTTCTTGATCAGCTTCTTTAGGTGTACAGATTTTAGTGTGATTATCCTATATTATATATCTAATATCCACTTATAAGTACGTATATACCATGTGTGTCTTTCTGCTTCTTGGATGCCTCACTCAGGATGATCTTTTCTAGTTCTCACCATTTGCCTGCAAATTTCTTCCTTGTTTTTAATTGCTGAGTAGTAGTCCATTATGTAAATGTACCACAATTTCTGTATCCATTCCTCAGTTGAAGGACATCTGGGTTGTTTTCAGATTTTGGCTATTACAAATAAAGCTGCTATGAACATGGTTGAGCAAATGTCCTTGTTGTGTACTTGAGCATATTTTGGATATATGCCTAGGAGTGGTATAGCTGAATCTTTAGGAAGCGCTATTCCTGGTTGCTGAGAAAGTGCCAGATTGATGTCCAGAGTAGTTGTACAAGTATACATTCCCACCAGCAATGGAGGAGGGTTCCCCTTTCTCCACATCCTATCCAGTATGTGTTGTCACTTGAGTTTTTAGCCATTCTGATGGATATAAGGTGAAATCTCAGGGTTGTTTTGATTTGCATTTCCCTGGTGACTAAGGATGGAGAGCAGTTCTTTAAGTGTTCCTTTGCCATTCGATATTTGTCTATTAAGAATTCTGTACTCCATTTTTTAATTGGATTACTTGGTTTGTTGCTGTTTAACTTCTTGAGTTCTTTATATATTCTGGATATTAGCCCTCTGTCAGATACAGCTCTCTGAAGATCTTTTCCCAGTGTAGGCTGTCAAAACAAAACTTTTAATATGCACTTTATTGGCTAGTTCGATAGATCAATTGTGTGTGCCTGTGTATGGTGTGTGTGTGCCTTGGCCCATGTGCAGTCAGAGAACATCTTGCGGGGTCAGGTCTTTCCTTCTACCCTGTTGGTCTCAGAGATCAGCTCAAGCCACCAGGCTTGGCAGCATGTGCCCTTAACTACTGAGCCATCATACTGACCTAAAACTTATCTAAAAAAGCCAACCAAACAAAAATCATAATGCTATACACAATTGTTATCATTAAGTAAACAAATAAACTAGTTCTTTACACTGATAGGACCTGGCAGGTTTCTTTTTTATTGGTCTCTAGAAGTCCTCAAGGCAACTTGAAGTGGCTATGCAGCGGGAGATGACCTTGAACTTCAACCCTTACCCTCCCGATTTTATTTCTGAGCCGGGGATTGCAGGGGTGCAGCACCTTGCCCTCTGCTGAGGTTCAAACCGCAAGTACCAGAACACCTGAGCCACACCCCCAGCCCCAACTCTGCATTTTAAACAAGATTCATCCAGAGAACCACTGCGCCCATTAGGGAGTTCCCGCCCTGCTCTCCGGCACAGGCGTTTCCAGGTTTTACCTTTGCTGGTTTGCACCTCCTTCCTAAGACATCAGGATCTGGTCATTTGCACAAGTCACTATCGGCAAAAGCCCCTCGAGTCTCCTCCGGCAAAAGCCCCTCCTCACCAACCCCCTCCACCCTCCCAGGCTCAGTCTCTGCTGCCAGACACAGCCTTCCTCACACCTATTTATTAATGCCAAAGCTGCATGCTCGGATTTAAGTAACGACAGGAGACAGGATCAATGTCAGTAGGATTCAGAAAAAACGAACTTCTTAAAAAAAAATGTTAGCACCTGGTTTCTCCCTGAATTACCCTCAAAGGCAGATGTGCTAGCAAAGTATTAAAATAGACTCTGTCTCTGAGACGGGAAAGTGAAAAGTAACTTGGAAGGGATGCCTAATGATTTGGAAAAAGAAAAAGATCCAGCTGCATTAGTGGAGACTCATGAGGCGTCTATGACCGGAGAAACCTGAAATGTGCTAATTGAATGCCCTTGGATGCCATTATCAGTGAAGCCCCGCACAGCCCTCAGCACAAGCACCTCTGAACAGAAACCTGAGCTAACAGCCCAGAGAATGCTGAGAGGGCTGGCCTCTTAGGGTTCAGCAGTCCCTGAGTCAGGAGGGTTCGTCAGGCGCCCTCCTCAAACAAGAGGGAAAGTCACCGCATGTCACTGTGTTCAAGATCCAGAGAGGAGGCTAGCTTTGATTTTACAGGGGATGAGGGTGAGGAGGAGGCCAGTCAGTGAAGAGCTAGCCTGACAGGGATCTCGAGGATTCATGCCCATTGGCTTGCTGCTGGTGCCAGTGTGAAATCCCAGCACCAGGGAGGCAGAGGCAGGTGGATTCCCCAAGCTCACAGGCCAGCCCGCCTCGCTGAACTGAAGCTCCAGATGAAAGTGAAAGGCCTTGTCTCAAAAGTCAGTGCAGAGAGGGACTGAGCAAGACAGCTGCACTTGACCTCTGGCCTCTGCACGCATGAAGGAACAAGAGCAGCTGTGGATGGATTATGCACACACACGGAGGCGCTCAGGAACACATGCACTTGCACACATATTCAACATGACAACTCCCGCTACTCAAAATGTGTTCCATGGATGATAGATGCAGTGTCACCTGGCCCTTCTTCCCCGCCCCCAGCCCTGAACCCACTAATTAAGAGTAATGCACAGTGAAGTGACTCTTTCCAATCCGTTTGTCTGTCACGTGGCTGTACACAGGAGTTACACAGGGATTTCAAGGTGCAGAAGATACTGAGAAGCAATGATTTAAAGTACGGGATAAAATGATGCCTGGTCCATTCATCCTCCCCCTCCCCACCCCACCCCTGTGTGCCCCTGTTTTTTCACGCTTTTAAAACAAGGCGTTGGTGTATAGAAAAGCCACTGCAGAAGGCTGTTGGAAGGCCCAGGCAAAAGGTCTCTTTTAGAACTGTCCATGAGCACTGCACCGGCCAGCAGGTTTTGTGATCCACCACTGTTTAAGATTACTGGCGAATTACTACTAATAAACATGATCTCAGGACTCTGGATTCTCTCTGATATTCAGTGTGTGTGTGTGTGTTTAGGACAAAGGACAACTATTGGGAGTTGGTTCTTTCCTTCTGATGTGGGTACTGGGCATCAAGCTTAGACGGTCCAGTCATGTAGCAAGGGCTTTTACCTGCTAAACTGTTGTTGAACCATCTCAGCAGCCCAGTCTCTCTCTCTCTCTTTTAAATTAATGGTAAGCGGTTTCAATTACAATTTATTTCAAATTCTTGTTATTGTAAATTCAGCGTACAGACTATCAGGTTTCCTCAGGACATTTCTGCACTTTTGAAACTTCCCTGTGCTTTGCACATGCTCTCCAACCTTGTGGTCCTCTTTCCTTTCTTCTGCTTGCTGCTTCCCAAGGTTCTGTTTTGTTGTTGTTGTTGTTTCCAGAATCACTTGACGCCTCTCACTTTTGGGCTTCCCTTAGGACAGCAACGTGTGTGCCAAGAAGGGTTATAACAGTATCTAAACAGAGATTGTGTTCACTTTGCTTTAGGTGGACAGCCCAGACAGGATTTCTTAGTCACTAGAAGGAGAAAGACTTTCTGACTAAACATGGCCAGAAAATGGCTCACTGATATGTGAGAGTCCTGGAACTCACCTCCCTGGAGGAGGAGGAACAAAGCTGTTGAGTGATCTTTCAAATTAAAGGTTACACAGGGTGAAATCTTTACAGTGAGTATTAGCAGGTGTAACTGCAAAGCTGGTGGGAAAAAGGAAAGGGACAATCCAAAATGCTTCATCCTTTTATTTTGAGTAGGAAGGAAATAAAAGGTGGATTGTAACTTGGGCTCCTTGTTTCTCGCTGGCTCTTGGGAGTAAAGAGAGGTCTTCAGCCTGGCTTCAGATAAGGGCAAGATGGGAGTTTCACCATACCCAGCACATGCTGGAAGGACTGGTTTGAAAACAAAACAAAAAAATCCCCTAAATTTCAGCTGGTCCCAAACTCTGGAGCTTTTGCCCACACAAAGGCCCCATTTGCCGATGCAAATCTGGTAATTGGACACTTAATTACCCTATTTTGCACCCATCAATGAGGGGTGTTCCTGCAAGAAATCAGAGTCCACTTAAAACTTTGGCCCCAAGCAAGAAAACCACATGCTTTTGTCAACAGTTAAACTGATTAGAAGTGTGTTTATTTCTGCTCATGTTAGCCACGAGTATTTTCATTGGAGCCTGATGCCTATTGAGCTAAATGCTCAGCTAGAGAAACCTATGCTATAGAGAAAACCTAGATAGTAATTGCCAACTATGTGCCAGGAACCCTTTCATTCTATAGAGAATTCAAGCTCCGAATCAAAAGAAATAGCATTTGCAGCCTCATATGCTCAGCAGACTAGGCAAGTCTAACTGTCACAATAAAGGCAGAAGGGCCTTTTAAAAGACTATCTTAAGTGACATTTCCAGTGTGAGCTCTCTCTGGGGTAAATGGTTCAAACGCTGCATTTGTCCATTCCCCTGGGGCAGGTAACGGAGTGAATTCTCTGAATGTCTTCTGGCTAGACAGGGTCAGAACATGTCCTGGGGGTGGGGGGGAAGAGACTGATTTGGAAGCTTGGACTGTGAGTAGGCCCATCTGGGCTTCCTCTGAGTGAAGAGAAATGTCCTGTCTTTGGTTATACACAGGCCTGGGTTGTAGTCATGGCTCTAACTCCAACTAGCCATGCACTATTGAGGACAGACTCAGTTACTTATAATTATTGAAGAGTGGAGTTGTGAAAATGTTTCAAGTCCAGAATTAGAGGCAGGCCCTGAGAAGCTTGGGTGCTAAAGGTATTAGAGAATTGTCAACAAGGAATAATGGCTTGATTTGAAGGTGAATGTCTCTTTTACATCTGTCTTGGTCACCAATATTAAAATAAATAAATTACTCACTCATTAGCACCACTTATTGATTGTCCTTACACAGGAAGTTCCAGGAAAGGGGCCTCAGTTACTCAGGAAGGAGATGAATTCACACAAGCGATTCTTGAAGGAAAAAAAACTCATGAGGACAAAAGAGGTGAGCAAGACAAAATCCAGAACCCTCAATGTAAATATGAGAAAGCAATATGGTCTTTGTTTTCGTGCATGTGTGTGTGTGTGTATAGGCCAAAGGTCAGCCTCAGGTCTGGCTGGCCATTGAGCCTCAGTGATCTACAAGCCTCCATATCAACAGCACTAAGATCCCAAATGCTCACCACCATGCTGCTTAATGTGGGCTCTGATGATTGAACACAGGTTCTCAGCCTTCGAGAAGGAACTTTACCAACGAGCCATCTCCCCACCTTGATCTATGAGGTCTTGCACAGTCCTAGGATGCTAACTCCTTAAAGGATTCCAGTGAGAGCTTTCATTCAAAGTATTTTATCACAACAACAGAAAAGCAAACTTGAATAGTGGGCAATGTTCATAAGGCCATTCGGTGAAGGGAAATAATGAAATGTCAGGACACATCCTATGAACACACCTTAAGCCATTGCTATTTTTCTAGCTGGATGTCAGGGAGCATATTAGTTACCTGTAGTCATGTCATAAAAAGAATCCCCCAGTGTAGGATCCAAGGATGTCTCCTTGGATTGGAGATGACCGCAAGTGCCTTCAGCACTGTGGTGATCTCCTCGGGGCCAGAGATGGCAACAGTGCAGAGGAGCTGTCACCAGAAAGCATCTTGCCAACAAAACACAAATCAGGAACTGCAATCAGGGCTGCGTGCTGGCAGCCCAGGGGCACAGAGCTTGACATCATTACTTCTCTGGTCTTTGTGGATTACAGGTCATCAGGACTCTATTAGCTGGGTGCCATCCTTTTCCATTATTACTTATGTGGGGGGCTAAATACATACATATATACATATGTATAAAAATACATATATACAAACATACATACATAAAAACAAATATACATACACACAAACAAATGTACATACAAACATACATAAAACAAACACACAAATATACACAGAAATATACATACAGACAAACATACAAACAAACATGCATACACACATACATAGTAGCACATGCACACTCAGATATCATATGGAGAGGGATACGGAGACTAGTTATTTACATTCTCCTTTCACACCAAAGCCAAAACAACTACAGCTCTCCTTGGAACATCATGTTCTTGTTCATTATTTTATTTCCAGGCTTAAGGGTGAAGAGACATTCTTTGGCTAATGGACAGGGCTGTGTGTGAAAATTGCTAGTTTGGGAACAGAAGCAGAAGTATAAGCCTTGTCTGCCATATCCATTATGTACTTGACGTCCTCACTGTCCCTTTCCCCTCAGTAACAAGTAGTTTTTTGGTGACTTTCTTTTTCTTTTGTTTTAGAAGTTCAGGTTCTATTCTCATGGTGTCGATTGGCAGCTAATAAAACATGACTCTATTATCTAAACAAAGAGGTAATATGGTATCAATAGAGATTAAATATTGGTCAAATGTTAGAGGTCATGGGATAGAAAACTAGTTTTGCGTTATTAAAAGCCTGTGGTTGTCTATGGGCTCATGTTGATTCAGATTCAGAAGGAATAGGTGAAGCTGACTCATTACTCATTAACTATACCATCAACCCTCTGCCACCACGAAGTAGGTGAGAAAATGTGTTTTAGGTTAGGTGAGTAACAGAGTCAGCTGTCAATCTGATGATGCCTAAAGTCACCTGAAGGCATCTCAACAAGGAATTGCACAGATCAGGCTGGCCAGTGACCATGTCTACCGTTGTTGACTGCTGTGGGAGGGCCTAGCCCACTGTGGGTGGTGCCATTCTGTAGGGTGAGCCTGGACTGAAAAGGAAAGCTAGCCAGATGTGAACCAGTGAACAAGTCAGAGAGCAGCCAACTAGCAATGTCTTCCATGGTTTCTGCTTCCCCTTCCTGCCTTGAGTTACTGCCATGACTTCTCTTCAATGAGGGATTATGACCTGGTATAATCCAAATAGACCCTTTCTTGCCCCAAGTTGCTTTTATCCTAAGTGTTTTATCACAACAACAGAAAAGCAAATTCGAATACTGGGCAATGTTCATAAGGCTGTTTGGTGAAGGAAAATAATGAGATGTCAGTGCGCGTCCTATGAACACACTGTAAGCCTTTGTCATTTTTCTAGCTGGACGTCAGGGAGCATTATTAGCTACCTGTAATTGTGTCATAGCATCTGACAGAGCAAACTAAGGGAAAAAGGATTTTTCTTTAAGCTCACGTTTAGGGATACCATTAGTTATGGTGGAAACAGTGTGCTCTTATCATTCAGTCAGTCCATGGTACTAGTAACTTGTAGCTCCTTTCTCTCATGGCTGATGAGAAAGTAAAGAGCTTGAGTCAGAAATAGGGCTAGAGTCAGAGAAGAAAGTTCGTAGAGGAAAGGACTTGGAACCACCAGGATGAACTGGACTTAAGATATGACTAAAAGCAAGTATAATGTGGGAAATCTGAATGGGAGGAAGCTATGCAAGCTTAAAGGTTTAGGATGGAGTAATCATTGCCCAGCTTTGTGATCTAGGTTAACTAAATACATCTTAATCTCTGTGTGGTGATTTGGGTATACAG
>JAQQSO010008124.1:0-10178 GCA_028658305.1 Pachyuromys duprasi
ATGGTCCTTGGTTGGAGAGACAGTCTCATAAAAGACCCCTGTGCCCTGATATATTTGGTCCTTGAGGAGCTCCTGTCCTCTCCAGGTCATACTAACTCCCCCTTCTTTCATATGATTCCCTGCACTTTGCCAAAGGGTTGGTTATGTTTCTTAATATTTGCTTTGATACACTGCTAGGTAGAGTCTTTCTGAGACCCTCTTTGGTAGGCTCTTGTCCTGTTACTTGTTTTCTCCTACATCCATTGTCCATCCAATTTGACTTTCTAATTGAGGATTAATCCTCTTACCACAGGTCCTCTTTCTTGTTTATCTTCTTTAGGTGTATAGATTTCAATATGTTTATCCTATCTTATAGGTCTATATAAGTGAGTATGTACCATGTGTGTCTTTCTGCTTTTGGGATACCTCACTCAGGATGATCTTTTCCAGGTCCCACCATTTGCCTGCAAATTTCATGATTTCCTCCTTTTTAATTGGTGAGTAGTATTCCATTGTGTAATAGTACCAAAATTTCTATATGCATTACTCAAGTGAGGGGCATCTGGGTTGTTTCCAGGTTCTGGCTATTACGAATAAAGCAGCTACCAACATAGTTGAGTAAATGCCCTTGTTGTGTACTTGAACATCATTTGGGTATATGTCTAGGAGTGGTATAGCTGGATCTTGAGAAATCACTATTCTTAATTGTTTAAGAAAACACCAAATTGTTTTCCAGAGTGGGTGTTCCAGTTTACATTCCCACCAGCAATGGACATCCAATGGATCTTTCTTCACATCCTCTCCAGCATGCCTTGTCACTAGAGTTTTTGATCTTAGCCATTCTGACAGGTGTAAGGTGAAATCGCAGGGTCATTTTGATTTGCATCTCCCTGATGGCTAAGGATGTTGAGCATTTCTTTAAGTGTGTTTTTGCCATTCTACAGTCCTCTACAGAGAGTTCTCTGTTTAGCTCCATACTCCATTTTTTAATTGGATTACTTGATTTGTTGCTTTTTAACTTCTTGAGTTCTTTATGTACATACTGGATGTTAGCC
The DNA here is from genome assembly GCA_028658305.1 of Pachyuromys duprasi. NCBI lineage: Eukaryota > Metazoa > Chordata > Mammalia > Rodentia > Muridae > Pachyuromys > Pachyuromys duprasi. The sequence goes on from JAQQSO010008124.1 coordinate 1,035, forward strand.
CTCTGTCAGATATAGGGTTGGTGAAGATCCTTTCCCGGTCTGTAGGCTGTCATTTGGTTTTGATGACAGTGTCTTTTGCTTTACAGAAGCTTTTCAGTTTCATGAAGTCCCATTTATTGATTGTTGATCTTAGAGCCTGTGCTGTTGGTGTTCTATTCAGGAAGTGGTCTCCTGTACCAATGAGTTCCAGGGTCTTCCCCACTTTTTCTTCTAATTGGTTTATTGTGTCTTGTTTTATGTTGAGGTCTTTGATCCACTTGGTCTTTAGCTTTGTGCAGGGTGATAAATATGGATGTATTTTCATTTTTCTTCAGTTGGACCAGCACCATTTGTTGAAGATGCTGTCTTTTTTCCAATGAATGGTTTTGGCTTCTTTGTCAAAAATCAAGTTTCCACAGGTGTGTGGGTTCATTTCTGTGTCTTCTATTCCGTTCCATTGATCCACTATTCTGTTTCTATGCCAATCACATGCAGTTTTTATTACTATTGCTCTGTAATAGAGCTTGAGGTCAGGGAAGGAGATACCTCCAGATGATCTGTTGTTGTACAGGATCATTTTGGAGATTTTGGGTTTTTTGTTTCTCCATATGAAGTTGAGAATTTTTCTTTCAAGATTTGTGAAGAATTGTGAAGGTATTTTGATGGGGATTGCATTGAACCTGTAGATTGCTTTTGGCAGTGTGGCCATTTTCTCTATGTTAATCCTACCAATCCATGAGCACAGGAGGTCTTTCCATCTTCTGAAATCTTGTTCAATTTCTTTCTTCAGAGATTTGAAGTTTTTTCATACAAGTCTTTCACTAGCTTGGTTAGAGTCACCCCAAGGGACTTTATGTTATTAGTGGCTATTGTGAAGGGTGTTGTTTCCCTAATTTCCTTTTCGGCCTTTTTGTCTTTGGTGTACAGAAGGGCTTCTTATTTTTTTAGTTGATTTTCTATCCAGCCACATTGCTGAAGGTGTTTATCAGCTGGTTTAATTTTTTGGGGTCACTCATGTATACTAACATATCATCTGCAATAGGAATACTTTCACCTCTTCCTTTCCAATTTGTATCCGTTTGATCTCCTTTAGTTGTCTTATTGCTCTAGCTAGAACTTCAAGTACTATATTGAAGAGATATGGAGACAATAGGCAGCCTTGCCTTGTTCCTAATTTCAGTGGGATTGATTTAAGTTTCTCTCTATTGAGTTTGATGTTAGCTATAGGCTTGCTGTATATTGCCTTTACTATGTTTAGGTATATGCCTTGTATCCCTAACCTCTCCAAGACTTTAAACATGAATGGATGTTGGATTTTGTCAAATGCTTTTTCAGCATCTAGGGAGATGATCATGTGGTTTTTCTCCTTACGTTTGTTTATATGGTGAAGCACATTGATGGATTTCTGTATATTGAACCACCCTTGCATGCCTGGGATGAAGCCTACTTGGTCATGGTGGATGATATCTTTTATGTGCTCTTGGATTTGGTTTGCAAGTATTTTATTGAGTACTTTTGCATCCATGTTCATAAGAGAGATAGGTCTGAAGTTCTCTTTTTTTGTTGGGTCTTTGTGTGGTTTAGGTATCAAGGTGACTGTGACTTCATAGAAAGAATTTGATAATTTTCCTTCTATTTATTTTTTGTGGAACAGTTTAGAGATAATTGGTGTTAGGACTTCTTTGAAGGTCTGGTAGAATTCTGCACTAAAACCACCTGGCCCAGGGCTTTTTTCCTAGAGAGGCTGTTGATGACTTCTTCTGTTTCCTTGGGGGATATAGGTCTATTCAATCTTCCTATCTGATCTTGGCTTAATTTAGCTAGGTGGAATCTCTCAAGAAAATTGTCCATCTAATTTAGATTTTCAAATTTTCTGCATATAGGCTTTTGTAGTAAGACCTAATGATTGTTTGGATTTCCTCAGTGTCTGTAGTTATGTCCCCCTTTTCATTTCTGATTTTGCTGATTTGGATATTTTCTCTCTGCCTTTTTGTTAGTTTGGCTAGAGGCATGTCTATCTTGTTGATTTTCTCAAAGAACCAGCTCTTGGTTTCATTGATTCTTTGAATAGTTTTATTTGTTTCTAATTGATTTATTTCAGCCCTGAGTTTGATTATTCCCAGATTTCTGCTCCTCTTGGGTATATCTGCTTCCTTTTTTTAATAGAAGTTTCAGTTGGGCCATTAAGTTGCTTGTGTAAGATATTTCAAATTTCTTCTTGAAGGCAATTAGTGCAATGAACTTTCCTCTTAGCACTGCCTTCATTGTGTCCCATAAGTTTGGGTATGTTTTGCTTTCATTTTCATTGAATTCTAGGAAGTCTTTAATTTCACTTCTTATTTCTTCCCTAACCAAGCTGTCCTTGAATGGCAAGTTGTTCAGTTTCCTTGTATGTGCCAGCTTTTTACTGTTTCTCTTGTTGTTGAAGTCCAGCTTTAGACCATGATGGTCAGATAGGATACAAGGGATTATTTCAATCTTCTTGTATCTGCTGAGGCTTGCTTTGTGACTAAGTATATGGTGTATTTTGGAGAAGGTTCCATGAGATGCTGAAAAGTAGGTATACTCTTTTGATCTGGGGTGAAAAGTTCTGTAGATATCTATTGGGTCTAATTGATTTAGGGTCTCTGTAAGTGCCCTTGTTTCCCAATTTTGCTTCTGACCGGATGATCTGTCCTTTGGTGAGAATGGAGTGTTGAAGTCTCCCACTATTATGGTGTTTGGATCAATGTGTGATTTCAGCTTTAATAATGTTTCTTTTACAAATGTAGATGGTCTTGTATTTGGGGCATAAATGTTCAAATGTGTGATGTCCTCCTATTGGAATTTTTCTTTGATGAGAAGGAAGTGTCCCTCCTCATCTTTCCTGATTGACTTTGGTTGAAAGTCTATTTTATTAGGTACTAGGATTGCTACCCCGGCTTGTTTTCTGGATCCATTTGCTTGAAAAATATTTTTCCAGGCCTTTACTCTGAGGTAGTGTTTACCTTTGTTGCATAGGTGTGTTTCTTGGATGCAGCAGAATGTTGGATCCTGTTTCCGCAACAATTCTGTTAGTCTGTGTCTTTTTATAGGTGAATTGAGTCTATTGATGTTGATAGATAATAGTGACCAGTGGATGTTAGTTCCTTTTATTGTGGAGTTGGTGGTCTTACTATGATTCATTGCACCCCCCCTTTAGTTGGGAATTTACCTGTATCCTATATTTTCTTAGGTGTAGTTGTTTTCATTGGATTGAAGTTTTCCTTCTAGTATCTCCTGTAGGGTTGGATTGCTGTGTAGATATTGCTTAAATTTTGTTTTCTCATGGAATATTTTGTTTTCTCCATCTATGTTTATTGAAAGCTTTGATGGGTATAGTATTCTGTGGACACCTGTAGAGTCAATGTTTCACATTTCTAAGGCTGAGGTGAGGCCATTTTCTCCTTTATTTCTCTACAGAAACAGTCTCTCATCTTCTGTGCCTGGTGGCTGGACCACACGTGCTCATGATGCCACAAGGTCACAGGAGCTACAGACAGCTGCCTAGGCAGAGTGGGAGCAGCCTCTTACAGCAGAGCTGCAATCATCTGGAGCTGGAAGCTTGGGCTCTGATCATAAAGTTTCTCATTCTTGGAGCAAGGTGGGGTAAGTTCTATCTGTAGGATGGTTCTCTTTGAGAAGTGACTGAAAAAAGGAGGGGCCAACTGGAGGGGCCACAAGTGTTAAGCCACTAGGGGTCCTCATACCAGAGCAAACCATTGGTCATTAAAGAAATACAAAATTGGCTGGAAACACATAGAAGCATGCACACACACACACACACACAAACTCACACAGAGTGTTTAAACATTTTTTAAATCTTTTATTTACTTTTCTTATATCTTTTTCTCCCTACTCCATCCCAATATTTTGCATTACCTCAACACTCTATAGGAGAGAGAAAGGGTCAGAGGGAGAGGGGGCACAGTTCTTTCTTAGCTGCTTCATGCTGGCTAGGTAGGGTTGCCCGGTTCCTTGGAGCCAGTCCAGTCCTTCTTTCAGTAGATGTCCATCTTCTTGTCTCACAACAGCCACCAGGAGCAGCAAGGGGGAAGCAGCAGCAGCACTGTTCTTTCTCTGATCTTCACACTCTCTGGGCTCTTGCATTTCTTCTCTATTCCGAGCCCTCAGGTTGAAACTGCCTGCAGCTGGCAAAGAGTGCTTCTCAGAGCCTGAATGGGGCAGAACAGGCAGTCTGCTGCTGGGGAGCATCTGGATCAGTCCCACATCTCCCCCACGTGGTAGCAAATCATAAACATGTTTATATCCACAACACAGAGACACACAGACACTCTATAAAGTCAACCAGGGGTGGCCACCACACATTCATACACTACAGCACACAGGGGGAACCCAGTGATGTGTCCTACTTTTAAGCAGCACTGATCAGCATCAGTGTAGGACCTGTCCTGTGTGTCTACCCAGAAGGTGCCAAAACTAGACTTACCATGATATTAACAGAGCAGATGACTTTCTCATTTGTTTCTTTGGGAGTGGAGGTGTCAAATCCTTGTGAAGTTTTAAGCAACAATTCAACAAGGGAGTCTGGGGTACCTGGAACTCAGGTTGAGCACTCCCTATAAATTCCTTGACTGCTGTACTCTTGCTAATTCAAGGGACTCTGAGAGCCCAGGACCTTGAGGTTTGTCCCTGGGAATCAATGGAACCTCCATAAATTTATCACAGAAAATGTATCTCAATTTCTGTATCCATTCCAAAGTTGAGAGACATCTGGGTTGTTTCCAGGATCTGGCTATTACGAATAAAGCTGCTACGAACATGGTGGAGCAAATGTCCCTGCTGTGTACTTGAGCATCTTGCAGATATATGCCTAGGAGTGGTATAGCTGAATCTTGAGGAAGTGCTATTCCTAATTGTCTGAGAAAGTTCCAGATTGATTTCCAAATGATTGCACAAGTTTACATTCCCACCAGCAATGGAGGAGGGTTCCCCTTTCTCCACATCCTCTCCAGCATGTATTATCACTTGAGTTTTTGATCTTTGCCAGTCTGATGGGTGCAAGGTAAAATCTCAGGGTGGTTTTGATTTGCATTTCCCTGATGAATAAGGACGCTGAGCATTTCTTAAAGTGTTTCTCTGCAATTTAGTATTTCTCAATTGAGAATACTCTGTTAAGCTGTGTACCTCATTTTTAATTGGATTACTTCATTTGTGGCTTTTTAATTTCTTGAGTTCTTTATATATTCTGGATATTTGCCCTTGGTCACAACTATGGTTGGTGAAGATCCTTCCCCAGGCTGTGGGCAGTTGTTTTGTCCTTTTCTTTACAGAAGCGTTTCAGTTTCATGAGGTCCTACTTATTGGTTGTTGATCATAGAACCTGTGCTGATTCATAATAGCCAGAACCTGGAAGCAACCCAGATTTCCCTCAACTGAAGAATGGATACAGAAATTGTGGCACCTTTATACAATAGAATACTACTCAGCAATTAAAAATAAGGAAACCATGAAATTTGCAGGCAAATGGTGGTATCTAGGAAATATCATCCTGAGTGAGGTATCCCAGAAGAAGAAAAACTCACAGGATATATACTCACTTATAAGTGGATATTAGACATATAATACAAGATAACCCTACTAAAATCTGTACACCTAAAGATGTTAAGAAAAAAGAGGATCATGGGAAAGATGATCAATCCACATTCAGAGAGGCAAACGGAAAAGACATCAGAAAAGAGGTGAAAACAAGAAACAAGACAGAAGCCTACCACAGAATACCTCTGAAAGACTCTAGGCAGCAATGTGTCAAAGCAGATGCTGAGACTCATAACCATACTCTGGGCATTGTGTAGGGAATCTAATGAAAGAAGTTAGAGATATTAACATCTGGAGGAGACAGGAGCTTCACAAGGAGAGCAAGAGAACCAAAAAACCTGGGCCCAGGGATCTTTTCTGTGACTGGTACTCCAACCAAGGACCATTCATGGAAATAACCTAGAACGCCTGCTCAGATGCAACCCATGGAAGTTCAGTTTCCAAGCAGGTTCCCTAGTAAGGGGAACACCAACTGTCTCTGACACGAACTCATGGGCTGGCTCTTTGATCACCTCCCCCTGAGGAGGGGAACAGCCTTGCCAGGCCATAGAGGAAGGCAATGGAGCCAATACTGATGAAACATGATAAGCTAGGGTTAGATGGAAGGGGAGGAGGATCTCCACTATCAGTGGACTTGGAATGGGACATGGGAGGAGATGAGGGAGTGAGGGTAGAATTTGGAGGGTAGAATTTGAAGGGGGCCGTAGCTGGGATGGATACAAAGTGAATAAATTGTAATTAATATAAAAAATTAAAAGAATCATCACAGAAGACTGCTCAAATATGGATTTATAAATCTTTATCTACTGGCTGGTGACTACACAGGGTGTTCTGGATTCAGGTGTAGCCCCCAGCCTTTCTCATGGTGATGTTTTTGTCTCTTTGTTTTTGTCTGTTTGTTTTGTTTGTTTTTGTTTTTAGGGACAGGGTTTCTCTGTGTGAGGAGTTTAAGTTAGCCTGGGTATAACTCCATTTTGAAATAAAGAGCCATCTTGACTGGAGCTGAACTCAGGTACCAGGAAATATCACAGAATGTACACTTGGCAGACAACAGAGTTAACTCTCCTAGCAAGAGCCTCCAGGACATATCACAGAATAAATACTTCATAGAAAATAGAGACAATCTCCCTGGCTATAATCAATGATAATAGGTAGGGAATCGGCTGAGAAAAAAATCTCCCAAATGTTTTAGATGTAGTTTAGAAGAATAGCAATTGTGATCATATGCCTTAGGCAATTGCAATTATGTGCCTCAGAGGTCACCTTGTCCCTCTAACTTTTACCCAATCCTATAATGCCAAGACATGTGCTGCTGTCATGGAAACCCTCTGCTCAGAGTCTTTCCTTTTAAACACCCTACTCATCGGGGCTCGCGGTCCCACTTCTCTACTGCTGTGTCAGTGAGACTTCCATCCTGAGTTTGATTGCTCTGTAATAAAGCTCTCTTGCTCTTGCATTGAGTAGTCTCCTGGCAATCTCTGAGGGTCCCGTGATCCTGGTATTACATGTGTAGCCTTGGCTGTCCTGGATTCACTTTGTAGACCAGGCTGGCCTCTGTCTCACAGTGCTCTAACTGCCTCTGCACCCCTGACTGATGGGATTAAAGCCATGTGTCCAGCTTTATAGTGAGCTTTTAAACACAAAATTCATATTCTTCATTAATACGCTTCAGTTAAAAAGACCAATTATCCAGAAGCAGAACTACAGAACCCAAATGTTAGCCCACTTAGAGCAAGGTTAGTACATTTAGAGATTTCCCCAGTACTAGAGTCTTTGATAAAGTAGGCCTTTGATTTAGTGTTGGCAGGTGGTGCGATGTATGTGCTGAATTTTACGGCCTGAATGGTATTTTCATCATGGAGACAGTTGTTCTTAGGGCCTACTAAGTTCTGAGACCCTGTTCTACAGCTGTGCCATGAAGAAAAGGTGCCCTCAGAGGTCAGATGAGGCCCTTGGATCCTTTGGAACTGGAGTTACCAACTACTGTGAGTTGCCTCTTGAAAACTGGCATTGGAGGAAAGTCTTCTGGAGGGTAACCAGCATCTTTGACTGCTGAGCCATGTCTCCAGCCCACCGGTTACTATATTGTGGGTGAGCAAACAGTTAAAGACTGGTTAGTTCTCTAAAGCTTTGCAGTTGGAAGTATTTTGGCAGGAATTAAAGACATATCTGTAATTTGGTTCATGATTCTTTTTTGATAGCTATGTATGTCATAGAAGTTGCTAGTTCAACAATGTTAGTCTTAGACTCACAGAGGTGAATATGCCTCTGCCTTCACAGTCTCTGTGAAAGCCATGGAATACCATGTTATTCCTGATCAATGAACTTTTATTTCATTATGGCAAGTACAATGTAAGCATTTTGCATTGCTTACATTGCAAAGGTTGAAAGGTTCCGTTTATCATTCATTTTAAGAACACCAAAACTTTATTGTTAATAAAATTATTTTGAAATAGGGTCTGAGTAGGCAGTTTTTTCTACCCTTGTATTCTTGATGTAAACCAAGCTGGCCTTCAACTCATAAAGCTTTGCTTGACTTACACTCTGGAGTGCTGGGATGAGATAGATACCTAAGCCTTTATGCCCTGATACAACAAAGCATGAGAAGCATCAGCCTCAGAAGCGTAGAGAGATAAACTCTGTGTCCCTGCAGGACCCGGGTTTCAGTGAGAAATTCTGATAAGCTGAGAGAAAGAAAGTGAAGATGTCTTAGTTAGGATTGCTATTTCTGTGAATGGAAACCATAACCACAGTAACTCTTTTTTTTCTTTACACGCTTGTTGTGTATTTATTCAAGAAGAAAACAGAGGCATGATTATGGTATTTGCTATTCACTCTTAATATATATATATATATATATATTCACTATGGGTAAAATTTATTTCAAATTTTGTTTCTCCCACATTATATTTTATTTTTAAAATAGATTTATTTAGTCATTTTACATCCCTATTGCTGTCTCCTCCCTTTTCTCCTCTTTGTCCCGTTCTTCCCTCTTTCCCCTTTCCCTGCTCCTCAGAAAAGGGAAGCTCTCCTACCATCACTAATCTACCCCATCACAACTAATCACATCAGGACTAAGTGAATCATCTTCCCCTCAGTCCCCACTAGGGGAAAGTGATCTAAAAGCAGGCAACAGAGTCCATGTCAGAGAGAGATCCCACTGGAATTGCTAGGGGACCCTCGTGAAGACCGAGCTGCGCACCAAATACATATGTGCATGCGACCTAGGTACACTCCATACACACTCATTGGATAGTGGTCAGTGTCTGTGAGCCCAGATGATTCTTGGTTAGTTGACTCTGTTGTGGCCTCCTTCTGGAGTTCTTTCCCCATCCAGGATGCTCTGTCTCCCTTCTGCCCCTCTGCCTCCACCTTCCAAAGACTGCTGGAGCTCTACCTTTTGTTTGGCCATGAGTCTCTTCATCAGTTTTGAACACTGCTGGGTGGAGCTTCTCAGAGGACAGTTATGCTAGGTTCCTGTCTGCAAGCATAGCAAAGTATTGTTAACAGTGTCAATGGTTGGTGCTCTCCCATGCAGTGGGTCTTAAGTTGGTCCAGTAATTATTTGGTCCTTCCTTCAACTCT
>JAQQSO010008125.1:0-10177 GCA_028658305.1 Pachyuromys duprasi
GTGGGAAATAATAATAAAAATAGGGGAAGTTTGTAAGACTTGTGCAGAACAAGAGCTCCACAAAGACCAAACTGAGCAGGGCACAGGGGTCTTCTATGGGACAGTTTCTCCAACCAAGGACCATGTATGGAAATGGCCTAGAAACCCCGCTCAGAAGTGGCCCATGGTAGCTCGGTGTCCAACTGAAGACCCTAGTAAGGAGAACAGGGACTGTTTCAGTCATGAACTCGATGGCTGGCTGTTTGATCCTCCCCCATACACTCCAGAGAGTAACAGCCTAGCTAGATCCCAGGGGAGGACATTGCAGCCAGCCCTGAGGAGAGAAGATGAACTGGGGTTGGATAGAAGGGGAGGAGATCCTCCCCAGTCGGTGGACTTGGAGGGGGCGGGAGGAAATGAAGGAGGGATGGGGAGAGTGGGAGGGAATGAAGGAGGGGGCTATGCCTGGGATGCAAAGTACCTAACCTGTGATTGATATAAAAATAAATAAATAACATTAGAAAAAGAAGAAACTGTGGCACATTTACATGATGGAATACTACTCAGTTATTAAAAACAAATCATGAAAATTTCAGGCAAATGGATGGAACTAGAAAAGATCATCCCAAGTGAGGTAACCCAGACCCAGAAAGACACACATGTTATGTACTTACTTGTAAGTGGATTTTAGCCATAAAGTACAGGCTAAGCAAGGTATAGACCCAAAGAAGATAAGTAACATAGAGGATCCAAGGGAGGATGCATAAATCTCACTAGAAAGGGGAGATAGAATAGACAGACCTACTGGCTGAAGAGAGGAAATAAGGTAGGAGAGGGGGTGCAGAGATTTAAGAGGGTGGAGATAAGACCTGGGAGAGTAAGAACAAGAGGGCAGAAGGGGTGGGGGCATCTCTGTGACAAACTGCAGACCTAAATCAGAATAGGCCTCTGGGGACTCAAGCTAAGATTCGTAGTAGCAGGGGCTATGGCTACCGAAGAGGACATGCTTTATCTAGACAAGGCTCCCAGTGGGTCTTGTCTAGATAAAGCATCGATTTATCTAGGGTGGAGATCACCAATCAATGTACAAAATCTGCAATCCAAACTTACCCTGCTTCAAAGACCTGCAGGGACAAAGACAGAACAGATAGAACAGAGATTGAGGGAATGTCCAACCAATGCTGGGCCCAAACCTAAGACCCACATCATGGAAGAAAGCCAACTCCTATTACTATTAACAGTACTCTGATATGCTTGCAGACAGGAGCCTACCAGGGTTGTTTTCTTAGAGGCTCCACCCCAACCCCCAGCAATGGTTCAACACAGATACTGAGACTCACAGCCAAACACTGGATGAAGCATAGGGAGGCTACTGGAAAGGAGGGGGAAAAGATTATTGGACCTAGAGATGACAAAAGCTTCATCAGAACCAATCAACCAGGACCCAGAGGGGCCTATGGAGTTTGAGGCACAAACCAAGGACAATCCTGATCTGGACCTAGGTCTTCTACTTATAAGTAGCTGATGGGCATGTTAGGCTTCATGTGGTCTCACTAGTTAGAGAAATGGGAGATATCTCTGGCATGGAGTATGTTGCTTGTTTTTTGATCACTTCCCCCTGATGGGATTGCCCTACCAGGCCACATGGAGGAAGATGAACTCAGTCCTCATGTGAATAGATGAGCTGGGATATCTGGGTAGGGGGTCTCCCCTATTCTGAAAAATAGGAGAGAGGGGATATGGGAAGGAGGGTGGGACTCGGAGGAGAGGAAGGCAGAGCCTATGACTGAGATGTAAATTGAATTAATAAAAAAATGAAGTCTACCATTGAAGTATACCAGCAACCATGAATTCTCAAATTGTAATGACCTACCGAGAACCAGAGAAACATTCCAATCATACCTATAGGAAATCAAGCAAGAATATTTCCAAGTGTCCACAGATAAAGAATTCAGCTTGAGAGGTGGGTACGGTGGCTCATGCCTGTAGTCTCAGCACTCGGGGAGGCAGAGGCAGGAGGATTTCTGTGAGTCAGAGGTTAGCCTGGTCTACAAAGTGAGTCCAGGACAGTCAAGGATTTACAGAGAAACCCTGTCTCAAACACCAACAACAACAACAAAACAAACCCACAACGAAACAACAACAGCAACCCCAAAACCCAGCCAACCAACCAACCAACCAACCAACCACCCACAACAACAAAAAACCTCAGCAACAACAACAAAAGAAAGAATGAGAAGAGCAGGTACTAGAAAAATGACTTGAGAGAGCGATTGGAAGAAATTTCCCTCAGCAATTCCATGCTACATATAATTGTAGTTTTAATATTTGAAAGTGAATATTCTGATTATACTTTGCTGCATTAACACGTCAGGGTAAGCATCAGTTATTTACCCATTGCTACCAGTTAGTAGGTCTAATAAGTCTGCATTTTTAGGGTTAGATCTATTTGGTTTAGTATAGCAGCCCTAGCCGCACATGGTTGCTAAGCACTTGAAAATATGGATCAAGATGTGCTGTAAAATATGCACTTCAATCTTTTTTTTTAATGTTATTTATTTATTTTTATATCAATCACAGGTTAGGTACTTTGCATCCTAGGCGTAGCCCCCTCCTTCATTCCCTCCCACTCTCCCCATCCCTCCCTCATCTCCTCCCGCCCCCTCCAAGTCCACCGACTGGGGAGGATCTCTTCCCCTTCCATCCGACCCCAGTTCATCTATTCTCCTCAGGGCTGGCTGCAATGTCTTCTCCTGGGATCTAGCCAGGCTGTTACTCCCGGGCGTGTATGGGGGAGGGTCAAAGAGCCAGCCATCGAGTTCATGACTGAAAGAGTCCCTGTTCCCCTTGCTAGGGTCTTCAGTTGGACACCGAGCTACTATGGGCCACTTCTGAGCGGGGGTTCTAGGCCATATCCATACATGGTCCTTGGTTGGAGAAACTGTCTCGTATAATACCCCTGTGCCCTGCTCAGTTTGGTCTTTGTGGAGCTCTTGTTCTCCACAAGTCTTACTAACTTCCCCTATTTTTATTATTATTTCCTGCCCTCTGTCGAAGGCTTGGTTGATGCACTTCAATCTTAATGAATCAGTGGGCAAAGTGTAAATTCACCCACTCATAACTTCAGATTTTTTTTTCATGGAAAACGCAGGTTCCCTGGGCTAGTGTGTGTGTGTGTGCATGTGTGTGTGTGTGGGGGGGGGGTTGGCTTAGCTGTTTCACAGCAGTGGAGCAAATTTAAGAAAACTTGTATTTCTACGTTCCAGTGATAGGAGAAGGACCCGGGCCATAGGAGCCTGAGACTCATTGGTGTCTGACACCTATGATTTCCTAGTATCTGCCCACAAAAGGAAAAAGAATCATGGTAGCATTCTAGTTCACGCTGATGTTTCTTTTTGGTTCTTGAGTGTGTGTTTTCAGTAAGTTCTATTGCTGAGCTTAGTATTCAGACTCTAAATGAGTGTGAGAAACAGCAATTTCATTTCAGCAGCTGTAGGTAAATGTTCATAGAGCCTAAGGTCCCAGGAGCCATCTTCAGATGAAACTAAAGATGAAGTATTAAAGACAAGTCTAGAAGCATTCTGAAAAACATTCTAGAAGATGGAAAGGCCTCCTATGTTCGTGGATTGGTAGAATTAAAATTGCAAAAATTGTTATATTACAGACAAACAACACAGTCTCTACCAAAATCCCCATATTCACAGGAATAGAAAAAAAATTCCAATAGTTCACTTGGAAGCAAAAAGACTGAATGGCCAACGCAATCCTAAGTGGAAAGAATGATACTCGAGGCATCAAAATATCTGATCTCAAATTATACTACAGAGGTGCTAGAGAGATGGCTTAGCAGTTAAGAGCACTGTCTGCTCTCCCAGAGGTCCTGAGTTCAACTCCCAGCAGCCAAATGGTGACTCACAACCATCTATACTGGGATCTAATATCCTCTTCTGTCATGCAGGTGTGCATGCAGATAGGGTACTCATATATGTAAAATAAATCAATACATCTTTAAAAAATATACTACTGAGTCAGAGTGACAAAGACCACTTGTACTGGGACCCCAAAAGTTATGTAGACCAGTGAACTAGAAGAGAGTATCTATAAACAAACCTATACAGCTACAAACATCTACTTTTTGACAAATGTGTAAAAATATACACTGTATAAAAGCCTGTTCACTAAATGGTATTAGGAAAATTAGACATCTACACGTAGAAGAATGGAATTAGATCCATATCTCCTGCACAAAAATAAATTAAAATCCATAAAATATCTTAATATAAAGCTTGAAACTGGTAGAGAGAAACATACATAAAATACTTGAGTATGTTGGCATAGATAAGAATTTTCTGAAAAGGACTCCAATATCACAGAAAAATAACTCCAATCGACAAATTGAAATCCACACAATTAAAATTGCTATGCACAACAAAGGAAATAATCACCAGACAGAACATAGAGTCTATAAAGTGGGAGAAAGACCTTTGCCAACTATGCATCAGACAGGTCTAGAATATATAGAGAGAACTGAAAATATTAAAGAAAAAAAACAATCCCCCAAATCTTTCAGCAAAAATAGGACAATGATCTGAATAGACAATTCTCAAAAAATGAAAAGAAATGACCAGTAAATAATTTTTAAAGTGTTCAGCATCCTGAACCATCAAGGAAGTTAAAAACTTTTTTGAGATTCCATCTCACTCCAGAAAACTCTAAGAAAACATATTTTAGTGCTGGGTAGTATGTAGAGAAACAAGAACCCTTATTTGTGTGTGTGTGTGTGTGTGTTTTAATTAAATTTTTATTTTTACATTAATTACAATTTATTTGTTTTACATCCCAGCTGTAGCCCCCTCCCTCATTCCTTCCCAATCCCACCCTCCCTCTCTTATCTCTTCCCATGCCCCTCTCCAAGTTCACCTATAGGGGAGGTCCACCTCCCCTTCCATCTGACCTAGCTTATGAGGTCTCATCAGGACTAGCTGCAATGTCCTCCTCTGTGTCCTGGCAAGGCTGCTCCTTCCTCAGGGGGGATGGTCAAAGAGCCAGCCACTGAGTTCATGTCAAAGACAGTACCTCTTCCCCTTACTAGTATCCACTTGGATACTGAGCTGCCATGGGCTACATCTGAGCAGGGGAAGAACCCTTATTTTTATTCACTGCTGGTTGGAACACAATTTCGTGAATGCATATGGAAATTGGTATGAAGGTTCTTCATAAACTAAAAATAGAAATATCACATGTTTCAGTTATACTATTCCTGAGTATACACCTGAAAGGCCGTAAGTCTTACTGCAGAGATAAACTCATCTATGTTTATTACTGCCCTTTTCACAATAGCTGAGAAATGGACACAGTCTAGATGTTTATCAGTAGATAGAAAATGTGACACATATACAGCATGGGATTTTCTTCAGCCAGCAAGAAAAATGAAATCATAATGTTTGCATAAAAATGGTTGCAACTAGACATCACTATGTTAATTGAAATGAGACAAATGAAAGCACTGTGTGTGTTTTCTCTCATCTATAGATTCTAGACTTTAATTTGTATGTGTGTGCACATCTCCATAACTCCCTCATGTGTGTGTTTGTGTGTGTGCATGTGTGTAGGTGTTGGCCACGATAGTGTAAGTCCTAGTAAGGAAAAGAAGAGGGAAATGAGAAGGTATTTAATGGAATACATATGACATAAGGGGTAGGGGGGAGGATTATAGGAGGTTAGAGGAGGGAAACAACAAGAGGGGACTAATGGAAAAGGGTAAAGGAGTTGGGGATGAGGAGTAAGATGAAAATTGGCATGAAAATGCCATAATAAACTCTATTATGTTGTATGCTCACTTAAAATTTAATGAAGAGGTTGGAGATTAAACTAAGGGGGAGGAGCACTTGTCCAGGAAGTACAAGGTCCTGAGTTCCATCCTCATCTCTGGGAAGGAAAGAAAGAAAGGAAGGAAGGAAAAGAAAAGAAAAGAAAAAGGGACATCAATAACAAAGAAGAATGGTTTGTTTTTTTTCGCATTCACCAAAGTGATCAGTGAGATTCTTCTCAATTTACTTCAAAAATTTATATTTATTTCTGTGTTTGTGTCTGTACATGTATGACACATTCATGAACGTGACCAAAGAGGCTAGAAGAAGATGTTGGATCTCCTGGGGCTCAAGTTACAGGAAGTTTTGAACTGCTTGATGTGGGTGCTGGGAACTGAACTCAGGTCTTCCGGAAGAGCAGCAAATGCTCTTAACTGCTGAGCCATCTCTTCATTCCTCTTTACTTTGCAAGACATGGCTAAGGACCTATAAGTTTTAAAGCAATTGAAATATCAATTTATTGTCACTGATATTCTTTTTACTGTGAAGTTTACCCCTTCTTGGGAGAGTGAGGACTTCTTTAGAATATAATAATTCATTGATAGATCTCTCATATATATATATATATATATATATATATATATATATATATATATATATTTCTTTCTCATATATCTCCCTATTTTGAGTAAAACATGTTTTATTCTATTTTTGTACATTTTTCTCCCAAATTTTAGAGTCATTCATGTTTTCAGTGAGCTCTGGTTGTTTTTAGTAGAGAGTGGGTTTTGAGTTCCAAAACCTAGATGCTTGAAATTGAGAATTGTCACTCCCTCAGTCATTGCTTCTTGGTCCTTTCAGTAGACATGTAGGGAAGAACATGCTTTAAGATGGGCATTTCATACTCATATTTCCATGTCAAATTCAGTCTTATTTCTGTTTTTGTCTTTTTTTCCCCAGTGACACTATTGTGGCTACATATATACACCACATTTCTGCAGATCTGTGAAAGTTTCAGATGAATAAAACTGATACTGAATTATAAAAGACACAATAGCCAGATCTTTCATCTCGGCACACAGGAGGTAGAGGCAGGTATATCTCTGAGTTTGAGACCAGCCTTGTCTACAGAGTGAGTTCCAGGACAGCCAAGGCTACACAGAGAAACCCTGTCTTGAAAAATCAGAAGAAGAAGAAGAAGAAGAAGAAGAAGAAGAAGAAGAAGAAGAAGAAGAAGAAGAAGAAGAAGAAGAAGTAGAAAAAGAGGAGGAGGAGATATAGCACCTGAAGTACAGCAGAGATTGGCCTTGCTCTCCCCTGCTTGTTCTTGTGTAATTGAGAAGAATGAAACTCATCATGCTTTCCCATTCAGTCTTCCTTCTAATTCAACTTTTGTCAAAAAATGCTAAGGCCTGCTTTATATATAATTACTGTTTATGGGTATGTGGGGTATATATATATATATAAATTCTGTAGAAACTTAATGTAATGTTTTAACTTTAAAAACAGCCATTTTATTAGTTCTCATTAACCTATGGATACATATATCATTCTTCTATAATGGTTTTTAGTGACTTTATTCAGCTTTGATGTGACTACACTCAGCAGACAGAAATAAAGACGTGTTTTGTGTTGTGTTGTGCTGTTTGTTTGAGACATGGTATCTCTGTGTAGTCAAGGCTGTCCTGGAACTCTGTATACCAGGCTGATCTCTACCTGTCTCTGTCTCCTGACTGCTGGGATTAAAGGCATGAGCTACCACTGACCAGCAGAAATAAAGTTTCTATTGAATGTAACTAATAGTAAAATGGACAAATCTTAAGCTTGATAATTTCTTTTTACCTTTGTGCATTCAGGTACTTTATCATTATATGTCATTAACATCATGATTTTTATCAACTTTTTAAGCTCTGTGGATTGCTTCTGTATCTAATTGTACATATACAAACACAGTTTCAGAGTGGTGTAGCTTTTTAATTTTTTTAATATTATGTACAGTGCTCTGTCTGCATGTTTGTTTGCTTTGCCAGAAGGGGGCACCAAATCTCACTACAGATGGTTGTGAGCTACCATGTGGTTGCTGGGAACTGAACTGAGGACCTTTAGGAAGAACAGCCAACGCTTTTAATCTCTGAGCCATCTCTCTAGTCCCAAGTGTGGCTTTTGAAAAAAGTAGGTAACAGTCATAAAATCTTTGGAATGTATTTTTATGACCCATAAGACCTTCATTTGAATCCAAGAAAAACAAAATTGCAAATGGACTGGAATTTAATTTTGGCCCTTTTATATATTTTAATTTAATTGTCCATCTACTGCACAGAATTTACTGTATGATGAGAGCAATGTAAGTGTGTGTGCATGCTGTTGCTGTTGTCATCTGTAACAGAATGATATAATTGTCCCATTATTTTTTATTGTGGGGTGGAAAGAAAATAGTCTAGATAAATCTGTGTTAGGACCATGTACATATTGTAGGCCAACAGACTGTAAGATCAGTGATGTACAGAAACAATTTGCAGAAATCTTCCCATTTATTCTTACTGCCCTCAGTATCATCACAGTATTGATCCAAGTGACTGGCAGTAGCTTTTCTACTATACTCTTTCTTCCTTTCTTTTTCTCTTTTGGTTTCTTTCTTTTGGTTTTGGTTTTTGAGACAAAGTCTCACTGGGTAGTCCTGGCTGACCTTGAACTCACTATGTAGTCATGCAGTTTTTTTCTAAAGAGATTTTATTTTTGTAACAAAACATTAGCTTTCCCAGGATAGCCTTAGTTACTAGGTGTCTGTCATGTGAACCTCCTGGGAATGCTGTCACACACTATTCCTCTGGAGTACGTAAATCAGAGAGGGCTCTAAACAGATTGCTCTGTCTACACATAAATGTAGTTGTTTATTATTTTAACACATGAGAGAAGTATTCCATGATTAGAGATCACTTGGAAAGTGTTAAGAGTTGACAACTGGCCTAATGCATCCTGCTGTTTGTTCAGCATCTCTCTTTGCCTGTCATCTTATTGCTTCTGTTATGTTTATGTCCTCTCTTCTTCTTCAAAGTGCTTTCCATTCTAGTTAAAAAGTTTTTATTTACTTATGTGGATGGGTGTTTTGCCTGCATGTACATCTATGCACAACAAAAATGCCTGGTACCCACAGAGGTCAGAAGAGGGCATCAGATTCCCTGGGGCTGTAGTTACAGATGGTTTTGAGCCACCATGTGAGTGCTGGGGGTTGAACCTGGGTTCTCTGGGAGACTAGAGCTCTTTATTTGGTGAGTCATCTCTCCAGCCCCAATATATTCTAACATATTTAGTGAAATAGTCCTGTGAGATGGGATGGCCTTAAAAATCTGTTTAAGGATGAGATGTGAAACAAAATGGAAATTAAGAATGTATGTATAAACCAGATGGTCTGCTGAAAACTCTGAGCTTTTCAGCAACTACACTGATGAGGGGTATGAGGGTCTCTTGGTACCCTTTCAGAATTATTTTCATTTCATTTTGTTTTTTTTTAAGGAAAGGACACTATATCACTTGTGTTAGTTTTCTAGGTCAGCTGCAACATAGTGACTCAGAAAACCAGAATTTTTTTTACCTCATATTTATGAAGGCAAGAATTTGCTGTGACGTTTTCAGTTGCATGTTTGCTTTGCATGTTAGAGTTGGGGATATTCCGTTGTTGGTTTCAGCTTCTGAAGTGTTAGGTTTTAAAATTTTGTTTATGGTGATGTAAGTCCAATCTTCGCGTGGTCTTCCTTGTTTGTTCCCTCCCTCTTTCCCCCATCCCCTTCTCTTAGTTCACTGAAAGGGGGAGTTCTCTACCATTGCCATCTGCCCATACCTTGTTAAGTCTCATCGGGACTGCTTAGATCCTCTTCCTCTGTGGACTGGCAAGGCTGCATCATCAGCGGTGAGTGATCAAAGAACAGACAATTGAGTTCATGATAGAGGCACCCTCTAGTCCCTTCACTGAGAGATCCACACAGAGACTGAGCTGCCAATAGGCCACATCTGAGCAGGGAGTCTAGGTCTTCTCTATGCATGGTCCTCTGTTGGTGCACCAGTCTCTGCAGGACCCCCCCGGGCTCAGATATTTAAGTTTTATTGGTATCCTTGTAGGGCTTTGGTTCCCTCCATGTCCCTCTATTTCCACCCCTCTCTTCTTCCATAAGACTCTCTGAGCTCTGCCCAAAGTTTAGCCTTGAGTCACAGCATCTGCTTTGACAGGGCTGAATCCTTTTAGAGGACCCTTTATAGTAGGCTCCCATACTTTTTCCTCTCTTCCACCACTTCTGGTGCACACTCAGCTTCTTTTTTTTTTATTTTTTTTATTTATTTTTATCTCAATCACAGGTTGGGTACTTTGAATCCCAGGCGTAGCCCCCTCCCCC
>JAQQSO010008126.1:0-10177 GCA_028658305.1 Pachyuromys duprasi
ATATATATATATATATATATATATATATATATATATGAAAAGCAAGATTCTTGGAGCAGTGGGTGTTCAACCTAACTTGGGAATGTTCTCTCAGTACTAGACAGGGAAGGCACTAACACCCCATCACACTGGATTACACTCACAAAGCAGGCGCGAAGGGGGCTTACGAATATGTATCACTGACTTCTTGGGCAATCTGTCTTGAATAAAAGCATTTGTAATTAAAAAAAAATGGAGTCCTGGGAGCCCTGCAGAGACTGAGTCCATAACCAAGGACAATGAATGGAGAGGACCTTAAACCCCTGTTCAGATGTAGCCCATAGACTCAGTATCCAAGTGGGTTCCCTAGTAAGGGGAGCAGGGGCTTTCTATGTGAATTCAACGACATACTATCTGATTACCTCCCCCTGGAGGGTGCAGCATTGCCTGGCCACAGAAGAAGACAATGCAATCAGTCTTGATGAGATCTGATAGGCTAGGGTCAAATAGAAGAGGAAGAGGACCTTCTCTATCAGTGGACTCCAGGAGGGTCATAGGGCAAAAAGAGGGAAGGAAGGTGGTATTGTGAGGAGATGGGTGAGGAGGCAATAGCTGGGATACAAATTGAACTAATTGTAATAAATGTTAAAAACCCAACTAATTAATTAATTAATAGAAAAAAACTTCAAAAAATAGTAGATGATTAGATAATATTTAAAACTGAATGAAAATCAAAATACATTCTATGATAATTTGTAAGATGCTTCTAAAACAGTTATTTGAACAGAGAGAAATTTAAAACCAAAGATGAAAGTTTCCTGTTTAAAAAAAAAAACTAAACCTGTAAAGTAATCTAAGTCAAAAATAGAACTAAAGTGACAAAGATATGGGGAAAATGTAGTTATGTAGATAAACAGCTAAACTTGAATATTTAAGTAAGAAATTAGAATAATTCCATGGTGATAATAAAAACAAAACAAAACAAAACAACCAATTTCAAAATCTCAAAGATATTCTGAATGCTGCTGGAGGATAAAAGGAATCATTATTATCACCCGACTACAAACACTGCAACTAAAAATCATGAGTAGACCATAATATATACTGGTACAATAATGCCATTCATGTTATGGGAGTAACTAATCGCTTTCTGATTGAAGGCCTACTCTATGAGATAGAATCCTTACCTAACACTCTTACTAAAGTTGCTAAGGACGTGAGAGTAGATAAACATGTCACAGAAAACTCAGTGCTATTATTCTGCTAAAGGAACAAAGCAATACAATGACTCCTAATGACTTATTTACATCAAAGAAGGTTCTTCTTGCATAGATGGGAACTCACACAGAGGCCCACAATTGGAAAATATGTAGAGAATATATAGAAAATATGTAGTTTCTTTGTAGCACTCAGTCCTAAATGGGTTGTCTTCATCAAAGACTTCCCAGCAAGGCTCAGGGATCTATGCAGAAGAGAATGAGGAATGACTATAAGAGGCAGAGGTGATGGATGAGTTCAAGTAAACAGTGTCTTCCAAACACAGCAAGTATGATGCACATATGAATGTACTGAAACTGGATAGCATACACAAAGATCTGCACTGGTTTAAGACAAACAGGGCCGAGCACTAGAAGAAAGACAGGCTCATGGGTTCACGTTCATAACCAAGACACCATATGTAATTGATTTTTGCCAGCAAAAGAAAAAATCATTTTCTCCACTAGTGTATCACTAGGTACTTCAATCACACTCCAGGGCAGCCTCCATGCTCCAACATAAAACAAATTCAGTGGCATTTTTGAGGATATTTTGTTTTGTTTTACTTTGCTTTTGGCTTTTTTTTTTTTTTTTGTCTAATTGGTCTTTGGATTATTAGGTTTGAGCTTGTTTTTTTTTTCTGGATAATTTTGGAGTGTGTGTTTGTAGTGTGTTTCTTGCTTTTTTTTCTTCCTTTCTTTTTAAAGAGACAAATAGAAAAAGAACATAAAGTTGAGTGTATAGGAAGGTAGGGAGGATGTAGGAGAAGTTGGAGAAGGAATAAAAAGCTCAAATATGTTGTATGAAAACAAATTTTCAATGCAAATAATAAATAAAAAGAAAATTTCTTAGAATAAAAGTTTTATGAACTTTGAAAAAAGTTCAGCAAACTGAGAATTACCATTTTTCAAAAAAGATTTCTAAAGGAAACAGCCAGTTTAATTAATCTAACAATGCATTTAAAAAACAACATACTCTAAGTGATATTTATCAGGTTTTATATTTTAAATCCATTTAATTAACTAACAGTATTAGGTAGAAAACCCACCAGATTCTCTCAACAAATGAAGAAAAAAATTGGCCAGATTTGTATATCATAAAAAAATCTCTAACAAATGTGAATATAAAGGGACTACTTTCTCATTCTAAGCAAAGGCAGCCACAAAAATATAATATAATATTTTACTTAGTGATAAACTATTGAAAATAGTCTCCTAAGTTTGGAAACAACCAAGTCTTTGTCACCATTTCCATGTAACAATGCACTAGAGGCCTTTCAAGGCACAAGAAATCAAAAACAAAACATAAACTTTGGAAAGCAGAAGCAAATGAGATAAGATTTTTACACTGAAAATATTAGAGAATATACAAACAAGACCTAGGACTATTGAGGGAATTGGACTCAAGTTTAATATAAAATCCATTTTTATTTATAAATTATTTCAGCAAGTAATTGAATAATGAAATTTAGGAATTACATTTGCAATGAGGAGATCCAAGATGGTGGTACCTGGAGGACCCTCAGCTGGCAGCCCAGAGACCTGCCTGCTCTCTGGACTCACAGTCCTAAACAGAACTATGTGCTCCCAGGGAACAGAGGACTGGGATTCCCTGTTGGGAGGAAACCCCATAATGAGGGAAGCATCAGGTCCCACCTCAGGGCACTCAGCCGACACCCACCCCCATAAAAGTTCTCAGGAAAAGTTCTTGGGAAAAGTTTCTGGGTTTCTGCAGGGGCCCAGTCACCAGTGTCAAGCCACTAGCCTGAGCCTGCGTGCTCTACTCACTATCCCAGACTAAACTGTGGACCCCAAACACCACAGCTTGGGTCTCCCAGTTAAGTGGAAACCCCACAGTTTGGGCAGAGTACAAGGACTCTTATGAAAGAAAAGGGAGATAGAAAGACCTGGAGGAGACAGGAAATCCAAGATGGTATCGGGGAAAGGACACAGTGTCTGATGAGCAGGACAGCAGTGACTACACAGCAACTAACAGACTGAATTCTGGGCCCTAAAACACCAGCGATTTTGTTTCCCAGGTAAGAAGAAACCCTACCGTGCAGGAGGCAATTGGACCCATTCTCAGGTCATCCAGCTAAACCCCGAAAGAGTTCCTGGGTCCCAGCCACATGTCTGTGTGTTCTGAGCACCATCCCAGATTGAACTGTGGTCCTCACAATACCAGAGACTGGGATTTCCAAACAAGAGAAAACCCTATGGTAAAGGATGCAGTCAGGACCAACCTCAGGTCACCAGAACAATCCCTGGAAAAGGTCCTGAGGTCCGGCTGGTACTCATCCTCTAGCTCAGAGACCTGCCTACATGCCTGACTCACCATCCCAGACAGAACTCTAGACCCCCAAGGCACCATAGACTGGATTTCTCTTTCAGGATGAAACCCCATGGTGAGGAAAACAGCAGGTCGGACCTTAGTGCACTCAGCCAGATACCCCTCCCCCCTGAAAACTTCTCAAGAAAAGTTCCAAGATTCCTACAGTCTCTCAGCTGCCAGAGTTAAGCCACTCACCTGTACCTGCATGCTGTACATACCATCCTAGACTAGACTGTGAACCTCCAAACACCACAGACTGGAACTCCCTGTAGGGAGGAAATCCCATGGTGAGGGAAACATCATGTCCGACCTCAGGACACCCAGCTCCAGAAGAGTTTCTTGGTTCCTGCAGGCTCCAGATTCTATCTTCCTGCTGCATGCATGAGTGTTGTGTTTACTTCCCACTGATAACTGCTTGGGAAGGCCAAGCTCCAAACTCAGACCTACAGAATCCTGTAATCCATGGTTCAGCCGCAGAAAGTGCACCAAGGTGCAACCTGACTTGGATTCCTTAGCTAAACCTACCAAACCACAGGGCTCCCAGCTTTACGAAGAGAGATGTGCCCAGTAAACACAGTGTAAGAGCAGCAGCAGCCTACTAAATTCAGAGCAAGTAACCCAGTGGCAGTGCAGCTGTCTCCAGGAATTCTGATGGTGAGAGGAGAGCACCCCTGACTACCAACCATCACAGTTACCACACAGGTCCAAATGCCTGATGTGAGCTGTGGCAATTCCTGAGAAGCACTCACCATTTGGTGACCATACCCAAAAAGTTGAGGAGGTCTTCTTCAGAAACAACCATCTTTCTGCCAAGGGGATTCTCCCAACGACAGGATACCAGGAGGTACCAGAACTAATAGCCCACACCTGAGACAGCCAGATGGGTAGAGGCCAGCATAAAAACACAACCAACAAAAGCCAAAGCAATATGACATCTCCAGATACCAGCTATCCAGAGGCAAATAGCCCTGGCCACCCTATTATAAGTGAAATCCAAGAAGATGACCTTACATCTATGCATATGAAGAGGTTAATGGGGGAAACAAATAAAATGCATAAAGATTTAGTGGAAAATAAAGTCAAACAGAGTATGGCCAGCCATAAAGAAATACAGAAAGATGCAGCCAAATAGTTTGTGGCCTTCAGAGAAGAAATAATAAAATCACTGAAAGTAATAAATTAAAGAGAGGAATGTTCAAACAAACAGGTGAAGAAATTGAAAGAAAAACAGGAAAATACAGTCAGACAGGAAAAGGGAATCAACAAAAGAGTTCAAGATATGAAGATAGAATTGGAAAAAATTAAAGAAAACACAAATGAAGGAACTCATGGAGAAGAAGAACTTAAGGAAGAAAACAGAAACTACAGAGGCAAGTGTAACCAACAGACTACAAGAGATGGAAGAAAGAATCCCAGTTGTGTAAGACACAATGGAAGAAATCAATGTATTCATCAAAGAAAATGTTAAATCAAAAAATTCCTAACACAAACCATCCGAGAAATCCAAGACAACATGAAAAGACAAAACCTAAGAATAATAGGAATACAGGAAAAAGATTTCTGTCTCCAAAACCCAGAAAATATTTTCAACAAAGTCATGGAAGCAAATTTCCCCAACTTAAACTTATAAGAATACAAGAGGCCTACAGAACACCTAATAAATTAAACCAGAAAAGAAAATCCTCCCACCACATAATAATCAAAACAGTAAGTATGCAGAACAAAGAAAAAATACTAAAAGCTGCAAGGGAAAATGCCCAAGTAACATATAATAGCAAACCCTTCAGAATCACGCCTGACTTCTCAACAGAGACTATGAAAGCCAGAGAGGCCTGGATGGATATCATGCAGACCCTAAGAGAACACAGATGTTAGTCCAGGCTACTATAACCAGCAACACTCTTAGTCATCACAGATGGAGAAGAAAGATATTCAATGACAAAGAAAAATTAAAAAATACCTGCTCGGCTAGAGAGATGGCTCAGTGGTTAAGAGCACCATCTGCTATTTCAAAGGACTTGATTCAATTCTCAGCACCCACATGGCAGCTCATAACTGTCTATAATGCCAGTTCTAAGGGATCGGACACTTTTAACACTAATGCACTTAAAATTAAAAATTAAAAAAATACTTACTCACAAATCCAGCTTTACAGAAGTTATTAGAAGGAAAAATACAACCCAGGAAAGCCAACTAGAGTCAGGAAAACATAGGACATAAATAACCTCAGTACAGCAAAACTAAAAGCAGCCAAAAGCATAAACACACTACTAAAACCAACATCATATCAAAGGATCTAACAGCCACTGGTCATTAATCTCTCTCAACATCAATGGACGCAACTCTCCAATAAAAAAGACACAAACTAACAGAATGGATGCATAAACAAGATCAACAAGATCCAACAATCTGTTGCATACAAGAAACACACCTAGGTCACAAAGATAGATATTACCTGAGAGTGAAGAGCTGGAAGACAGTTTTCTAAGCAAATGGACCTAAGATACAAGCAGGAGTATCTATTCTAATACCTAATAAAATAGATTTTCAACAAAAATTAATCAAAATAGATGGGGAAGATCACTTCATACTCATCAAAGTAAGCTTCCAAAGGGAAGACATCCCAATTCTGAACATCTATGCCACAAACAAAAAGGCACATTAGTAAGGAAACATTAATAAAACTTAAACCAAAATTATATCCCCACACATTAATGGTGGGAGCCTTCAACACCGCATACTCAAGAAATGACAGGTCAACAAAACAGAAATTAAACAACGAAACAATGACTCTCTCAGAGGCCATGTATAAAATGAACCTAACAGATACCTACAGAACCTTAAACCCAAATACAAAAGCATTTACCTTTTTCTCAGCACCACAAAGAACCTTCTCCAAAATAGACCATATAGTTGGTCACAAAGCAAGCCTCTACATATATAAGAAGATTGAAATAATCCCTCGTATCCTGTATGATCACCATGAACTAAATCTGGACCTCAGCAACAACAGAAATAGCAGAAAGCCTATCTTCACATGGAATCTGAACAACTTAGTACTCAATGACAGATGGGTCAGGGAAGAAATAAAGAAAGAAATTAAAGAATTCCTAAAATTCAATGAAAAAAGGTGCAACATACCCAAACTTCTGGGGACACAATGAAAGCAGTGCTAAAAGGAACATTAATATCATTAAGTGCCTTCAAGAAGAAATTCAAAACATCTCATACAAGTAACTTAAAGGCTCACCTGAAAGCCTTAGGAAAAAAAAGAGAAGCATACACACACAAGAGGAGTAGACAGCTGGAAATACTTAATCTCAATGCTGAAATCAATGAATTAGAAACAAAGAAATCAGTTCAAAGAATCAATGAAACCAAGAGCTGGTTCTTTGAGACTATGAACAGGATAGACAAATCCTTAGCCAAATCAACTAAAAGGATGAGAGATACTATCCAAATGAACAAAATCAGAAATGATTTTGGGGGACATAACAACAGACACTAAGGAAATCCAAACAATCGTTAGGTCTTACTTCAAAAGCCTATATGACACAAAATTTGAAAATCTAAATGAAATGAACAATTTTCTGGATCAATCAATTTCATTTACGAAAGCTGAACCAAGACCAGGAAAATAAATTAAATAGTCCTATACCCCCTAAGGAAATAGAAGCTGTCATCAAAAGTCTCCCATCCAAAGAGAAAAAAGAAAAAAAAAAGCCCAGGGAAAGATGGTTTCAGTGCAGAATTCTACCAGACCTTAACAGAAGAGCTAACACCAATACTCTTCAAACTGTTCCACAAAATAGAAACAGAAGAAACATTACCAAAAACATTCTATGAAGACACAGTTACCTTGGTACCTAAACCTCATAAAGACCCAACAAAGAAAGAGAATTTCAGGCCAATCTCTCTTATGAACATACCCAGCAAAATACAAGGAAACCAAATCCAAAAACACATCAAAGATATCATCCACTATGACCAAGTAGGTTTTATCCCAGGTATGCAGCGTTGATTCAACATATGGAAATCCATCAATGTAATCCACCATATAAACAAACAAAAAACAAAACAAAACAAAAAACACATGACAATTTCCTTAGATGGTGAAAAAGCATTTGACAAAATCTAACACTCATTCATGTTTAAAGTATGGAGAGATCAGGGATACAAGGCACTTGCCTACACATAGTTAAGGCAGTATACAGCAAGCCTATAGCCAACATCAAAGTAAACAGAGAGAAACTTAAATCAATCCCACTGAAATCAGGGACAAACCAAGGTTGACCACTCTCTCCATATCTCATCAACATAGTTTTTGAAGTCCTTACTAGAGCAATAAGACAAATAAAGGAGATCAAGGAGATTCTGTTTGGAAAGGAAGAGGTCAAAATATCACTATTTGCAAATGATATGATAGTATACATTGGTGAACCCCCCAAAATACTACGAGGGAACTACTACAGCTGATAAACACCTTAAGCAAAGTGGCTGGATAAAAAAATAACTCAAAAAATGAGTAGCCCTTCTGGATACACAAGACAATTGGGCTGAGAAAGAAATTAGGGAAACAACACCCTTCACAATAACCACAAATAACATAAAGTACCTTGGTGTAAATCTAACCAAGCAAGGTAAAGACTTGTATGAAAAAAACTTCAAGTCTCTAAAGAAAGAAGTAGAAGAAGATATCAGAAGTTGGAAAGATCTTCCATGCTCATGGCTTGTCGGGATCAACATAGTAAAAGTGGACATCTTACCAAAAGAAATCTCCGGATTCAATGCAATTCCCATCAAATTACCAACACAATTCTTTGCAGACCTTGAAAGAAAAATTCTCAACTTCATATAAAATAGCAAGAAACCCAAAATCGCTAAAACAATCCTCTACAATAAAAGATCTTCTGGAGGTATCTGCATCCCTGATTTTAAGATGTACTAAAGAGCAACTGTAATAAAAAATGCATGGTACTGGCCTAGAAACTGGCTGATGGATCAATGAAATCAAATAGAAGACCCAGAAATAAACCCACACACTTATGGACTCCTGACATTTGATGAAGATGCCAAAACCATACAATAAAAAAGATAGCATCTTCAATAAATGATGTTGGTCTAACTGGATAGCTACACGTAAAAAATGCAAATAGATCCATACTTATCACCCTGCACAAAACTAAAGTTCAAGTGGATCAAAGACCTCAATATAAAATGAAAAACACTAAACCTCATAGAAGAAAAAGTGGGGAAGAGTCTTGAGCTCATTGGCACAGGAGACAACTTCCCAAACAGAACACCAACAGCACAGGCTCTAAGAGCAACAATCAATAAATAGGACCCCATGAAACTGAAAAGCTTCTGTAAAGCAAAGGACATTGTCATCAGAACAAAATGACAGCCTACAGACCAGGAAAGGATCTTCACCAACCCTCTATCTGACAGAGGGCTAATATCCAGAATTTATATAATGAACTCAAGAAGTTAAAGAGCAACAAATGAAGCAATCCAATTAAAAAGTATGGTACAGAGATAAACAGAGAATTCTCAAAAGAGGAATATAGAATGACAAAGAAACACTTAAAGAAATGCTCAACGTCCTTAGTCATCAGGGAAATGTACATCCAAAAGATCCTGAGATTTCACCTTATACCCATCAGAATGGCTAAGATCAAAAACTTAAGCAACAACATGTGCTGGAGAGGATGTTGTGAAAGGGGTATCCTCTTCCATTGCTGGTGGGAATGTAAACTTGTATAACCACTTTGGAAATCAATCTGGGGCTTTCTCAGAAAATTAGAAATAGTGCTGCCTCAAGATCCAGCTATACCACTCCTAGACATATATCCAAAAGATTTTCAAGTATACAACAAGGACATTTGCTCACCTATGTTTGTGGCAGATTTATTCATAAAAGCCAGAATCTGGAAACAACTCAGATGTCTCTCAACAGAAGAATGGATACAGAAATTGTGGTACATTTACACAATGGAATACTACTCAGCAATTAAAAAGGAGGAAACCATGAAATTCGCAGGCAAATGGTGGGACCTGGAAACTATCATCCTGAGTGAGGTATCCCAAAAGCAGAAAGAAACATATGGTATATACTCACTTATATAGACCTATAGGATAGGAAGGTCATGCTGAAATCTACACACCTAGGGAGGATATACAGGAAGGAGGACCCAGGTGGGTAAGATCAATGCTCGTTTGTATGAACAAATGGGATGGACATTGAGTGGAGGAGAAAACAAGCAACAGGACAGGAGCATGCCAAGGAGGACCTCTGCGGGGGTCAACATAGTGATGTATCAGGGCAGATATTAAGACTCGCGATCAAGCCTTTGGCAGAGGGCGAGAAGTAATAATAGATCTGGGGGAGGTTGTTGAGACTTGGGGAGAACAAGAGCTCCACAAAGACCAAACTGAGCAGGGCACAGGGGTCTTGTATGAGACGGTTTCTACAATCAAGGACCATGTGTGGATGTGGACTGGAACCCCCGCTCAGATGGGGCCCATGATAGCTCGGTGTAGGACTGAAGACCCTAGTGAGGGAAACAGGGACTGTTTCAGTCATGAACTTGATGGCTGACTCTTTGACCCT
>JAQQSO010008127.1:0-10176 GCA_028658305.1 Pachyuromys duprasi
GTTTGTGCTTTAAGGCTGTACTTCAGTCTGAATCTGTCAATCTCTTGTTTCAGGAGTATTCTTCAAGAAGATCAGGTATTTCCGGTGGTTTGTGGTGTGTGTTTTGTCTCAGTTGAACTCTGTTGTGGGCTCTGTGTGCCCAGCTTCGTGCTCTGTGCTAGAAGCTGTGAGCACTGCAGGCTGGTCACCCCTCTGGTCTGGTGTCTTTACTCCTCACTCTGTGCTAGAGTCTGAGTGTCAAGTTTTGAAATGTCAGCTGGGGGCTGTGCACTCTGCCCTGGGCTTGCTGCTAAGGGCTCTCCCCTGGAATGGAGATTTGGCACCTCCTTCTGTGCCAGGGGCTGTGCACCACGGTCTGAGATGATATTTGGGGCACACACCATGGGTTTGGGTTGGTGTGCATCCTCTGTATGCAGGGCTGTCAGAAATGGTGCATGAGGCCTTCTCTGTCTGGCCGGTGGACAGACACCTGAACTGGGGTTTTTGCTGGCGGATGAGTGCAGCTTTTGCCCTCAGTGTGCGGTCTGGTCAAGATGGTCCCAGGATCCTCTCAGCTGTGGGTTGAGACAGAACTCGGGTTCCTCCCAGTTCTGCCGGTGGACTCACACACTGACTGAGTTTTTGCTGGCGGAAGTGATAGGCGAGCGCCCCCGCAGTGTGCAGACTGGTCAAAACAGTCCCCCAATCCACTCAGTGTAATTGGTTCGTGCCAGCCACACACCCGCGGGTTGAAGCAGAACCCGGGTGCAGTGTGCGCTGGCAGGGTGCAATTCAGTGAAAAGGGCACCCGGTTCCTCCTGAGACTGCCCTCGAGACTGTGTGATCCAGTTTATAATGGCAGGTGTGCGGGTGCCCAGCGCTGCTGCTCCTTCAGATCAGAGCTGTGAGCCGCTGGTCACCGGGAAATTTTTCCAGGTAATAACTGGGTGTCTCTAGGGTTTTCCCACTTGATTTTCTCACCGTAGGAGTTCCGCTCACCTGGCACTCACAATGCTGGCGTTTTAGGTTCCAGAGTTCAGTCTCCTGGTCGCTGTGTTGTTTCTGCTCTCCTACTCCTCAGACACAGTGTTCTCTCGTGGCAGCCATCTTGGATCCCCACCATCTCTCCATGGCTGCTTGTTAAATAACATTTCAATTCCAATTTGTGCTGCCCATGTGCTCATGGGCATGGAGCTTTGTATGGGAGTGTGGTCCACCTTACCAGGAGCCACCCCTGAAGAAAAACTGATTCTGCCTCTCCCAGCAGTCATCCGCTGTCAGTAGCTCCTCAGTTCTTTACAGTGCTAACATGTCAACTGGATTGATGATGTGCAGGTCTTGTGCAAGCAAACACAGATGCTGTGAGCTCATTGGTGCAGCTGTCCTGTCATGTCCTGCTGACTTCCAGCCTCTGTTTCCACGGTGGAGCCTAAACCTTAGTATAACAGGATGTAATTTTACAGCTAAGTGCTCCGCACACCCTCTTTCTCTGTACTTTTTGACCAACTGTGAGTTTCTGTGAACCACTGTCCACTTCACAAAGAAACTCGGCTGTTGAGGGATAGCTGAACTATTTCCATGAGTATAGACACATGGAATCAGAGGATAGTTTGATATTCTTATGTACTTCTAAACTTGAATCTACTGCTCTACTGTAGCGCATTTCATCTATTTTTCAAGTTCTCACTCATTCATAGCACTCGTGAGATCTCAAGTTCCTCCACTGTAGCATTGGGGTATCATACTTATCTTAGATTCCTTAACATTGGCACATGGATGAATCCAAGAAATATTTGTTGAAAGTATAATGAACATTAAATGTGTCACACTTCTCTGATGGTCCAATGAAGTTACAATGACATTTTCACATTGAAATTATTCAGAGTTCTTTTGGGGTTTCCCCTTCATTTGATAGAGTAACACATCTCTCAATTGCTTCTGGATTTTCTGTCTAGCTTAAGCAAACCAAGGACCCTATAAAAGGTTCTTTGGTGGAAGCTGCTCTGTTTTCCCTGCCTGAATTTTATTCTTTAGATTTCAACCTACAGAAATAAATAGCTCATAAAGCTAAAAGCTATGGGACCACATGACCATGCAACAGTGGGTTTGAGATAGAAATATTGTACTTTTTCCTGGGTCTAGTATTCACTAAAGACATTAGAATGGAGAGAATACTTTTAAATGGGCAGATGTCATGAAGGTATATTGTATGACTTATCTTAATTAGGAATCACTGATGCTGTGATGAAACATCAAGAACAAAGGCAAGTTGGTGAGGAAAGGGTTCATTCATCTTTCACTTCCATATCATGGCTCATCATTTCAGACAGTCAGGAACTCCAGCAGAGCAGGAACCCGTAGGCAGCAGCTGATACAAAGGCCAGGAAGGAATATTGCTTACTGGCTTTTTCTCCATGGTTTGTTCAGCCTACTTTTTTATAGAACCCAGGACTTCTAGCCCAGGGATGACATCACCCATAATGGGCTGGGCCATTCCTTGTCAATCACTAATTAGAAAATTCCTTACAGGCTTACCAATAGCCTGATATTATGGAGGCATTTTCTTAATCGAGGTCCCTTCCTCTCAGATGAGTTTATTTGTGACAACTTGACATAAAACTATCCAGCACAAGCTCTTAACCAATGTCTTCTTTAATCCCCATGTTAACCAAATAAGTAGAAAGAGACATACATTTTAGGACATTGATAAAAGCTCATTGAACAGAACCTAAGCTCTTTTTGTGTGATCATGGACTGCCTCTCTACCAGCCTTAGGTTCTTTAACTACAAAGTATGGCTAAGGCTATCCTATGCTGTGCCTTCTGCAAGGGAGTTGAGAAAGATAATGGTGTGAGATGGTAAAATACGTGGTCTCTGCTTCTAGACTATGTTGGTGTTCAGTTTCCCCATTAGCTGCTTGTGGCCTCAACAAATGACATGATTTTTTTGTATCTCTGATTTCTCATCAGGAAAAAAAAGAAATAATGATGCCCACAGTAGATGATTCCTGAAAGACTTAAGGGTGTTGATTTTAGGGAAGTTCTTAATATAGACACAACACAGAGTAGCTAGGCTGAAATATTAGTTGCTGTTACTGCTATTCAATTACATTAGTATTACATTTAAATTAATTATGTTTTCCTATCACCAATAAATCACAATTATATACTGTAGACTTTGTAGTAGGCTTTGTCACCTGCCAGCTAACAAACACCTTTGAATTGTTGTTGATTAGAATAAGCATGTTCAGCACAATAAAACTGGCTTAGCAGTTGTTTGAAACATTCAACCATTCACCAACCTTTTCCAAAAACAGTGCTATGTTGGGATCAAGAGAACTGTATTATTTTCCCTCTTTTTTTCTGCTGTTATTTGCTGGGAGATATTAATCATGACTTATTTCTTCAGAGCCTCATCTGAAAAGGGACAGATCATTTCTTGTTATACAGCAGAAATTTTGCATGAGTTACAGAAAGTAGCCAAACAAGTATTTAATAAATACTAGGTATGTCCTCTGAACAAGGTATGTGCACCAAAATTTTGGTGTGAACAAAGAACCAGATTAGAAGAATATGAATATGTCTTTCTTCTGACTCTGGCTTCTGAGAAAGCCATTGTATTTATGCAGTAGAGGCAGCTGTAGTTTTCTGAATAGCTGAAAAATTTAGCCAAAGGAGGCCACAGTGGGGCAGCTGGGATGAGAAAGCCATGAATGAACAAAATGTGAATAAGCTATTCAGTGGTGAGGGCCTTTTGAGAGTAGAGTATCTGGGCTTACTTGTTAGCTTCCTAAGGGCTCCTGTTTCCACTACAGTCTTTGTAGGCCAACTGGAATACCCAGGTCTCTGAATTACAGCAAAGAGTGTTTTCAACATTTAATTGTCAAGATGAATAGGATAGTTTTAGGATCATTGACACAAGAATGACCAATGTAAACTCAGATTTTTTAGATCATCCTTTCATTCTCTGGTCAAAATAGGGTATGCATGGGCTAACAACAAACATTTATCCTGGAAGATCATGTACCTGACACAGATCACACTGTGTCTCTAATTCCTTCATTCATATGCAACTCACAGGACACATGCTATATCCTTGGTTTAGGCTGGGATATTAGGGAGAGAAAGGTGAGCAAAAGAGTCTTTGCTCCTTTGGAGCTGTCAAAAGCAAGCAGGTGATAACAAGTGCTCCTAATTATCTTTAGTAGTTTCCTACCTGGCATTATATTTACGTCAAGCTGGCCACAAAATGTTTGTTTGCTTGTAATATTGGATATCCAAGTTTATAGGACTTGTGTGATTGTTTGTGTACTAGGAAATGCCTCTCCTTCTCATCAGGATTTCTCATCAAATTGCTTGTTGACACAGGGAGCATCCTTGTGTAGATTAGTTTAAATGGCTTTTGCTGGTTTTAGTTAAAGCCATTGCTTCTCAACCTGTGGACTGCAACACCTTCAGGGGTCACGTATCAGATATCCTACATATTACATATTAGATATTGGGATTCATAACAGTAGCAAAATTATGCTTTCAAATTAGCAACAAAAACAATTTTATATCTGGGGTCATAAAAACATCTGAGGAACTGTATTAAAGGGTTATAGCATGAGGTAGATGAGAACCACTGAGTTAAAGGAAACTAAGTAAAACTTAATGAGGATTGAAAGTATGATCAGGCTGTTTCCTCATTGTAGAGTCACAGTTCAGTTGGGTTACATCTTCAGGTAAGACTGTGTTCTTGTTTTTAGCACTGCTGGATTATAACAACCATGGTTTTTCATGAGTAATCTCTGAAGTATTTTTGTGTTTATAGTCTTAGTGTTACCAGCCCAGACCACTTGCCTTTTCATACACTACCTTTATTCTGCAAATACATTCTTCATCAGGCTGTCACAAGGTTCTTATCTTTTGTCTCTGTTGCTGCTTCTGAGATTCACTGAAAGACATGAAGGAGCATATTTTGGTAATATTCTAGATACAGAACTAACATGGAGTAAATCTACCAAACACCAGGCGCTATTATTGCTATTCAGTTCAATTAGTATTATATTATATAATTAGTTCAATTATATTTAAATTAAGTAGCATTGCCACTATTAGCATGCTTACATTACAGACTGTAGGGGTATAATGTGCTTTGCCAGCTGCCAAACAGTATGGACAGAAGGGTTCAGTGACACAATGAAGACAGAATATCTGGAACATTGTCTGAAGATGGTAAAGAAAAAGAGAGAGAAAAGATGGGAAAATATAGGGGGAAGGAGACATTGCCATGAAAAACAGAGTTGATAAATCAAGAATAATCTACTGAATGTGGAAATTCCTTCTTCAAACAGCTTACATATGAAAGAGCAAGATTACCAGAGTTACTCTTGTAGGGGCATTTTAAAGGATGAAATAATGCGTGCTATACACCAGAGAAAACAAGAAAGAGGAAAAGCCATCCTAATATGGCATGAGGTTGGTAAATGGATAATGTAGTAAAGATGTTATTGATCTACCCTATAGTCAAAAGAAAGGAAAACTCAGTGAAAGTTATTCCAGTATGTAAGGATGGTTTAATATCAGAAAAACAAAGGAGAAAAACAATTTTTATGAAAGATTTTTACTTACTAATAGTTTTCAATGTCTCCTGTAAATAATTCTAGCCTGTTCTTAGAATGCATCATTTTCCTCTAACCCTGATTACACTCAGTTAGTTACTCTTTAATTCTGTGCTGTTTTCATTTCTTCAAGAATTTATTTTTTACACCTATTCTTTCCTTTTAGTTCTCTTCCATATGGAAAAAAAAAACAGAATTGCAAAAACAATCTTGCACAATAACAGATCTTCTGGAGGTAACTCTATCCCTGATCTCAAGCTGTACTGTAGAGAAACAGTAATAAAAACTGTATAGTACTGGCATAGAAACAGAATAGTGGATCAATGGAATTGAATAGAAGACCCAGAATTAAACATATACACCTGTGGATACTTGATTTTTGACAAAGGTGCCAAAACCATATAATGGAAAAAAGACAGCATCTTCAACAAGTAGTGCTGGTCTAACTGGATGTCTACATGTAAAAAATGCAAATAGATCCATACTTATCACCCTGCACAAAAATTAAGTCCAAGTGGATCAAAGATTTCAACATAAAACCAGACACACTAAATCTGTTAGAAGAAAAAGTGGGGAAGAACCTTCAATTCATTGGTACAGGAGACTACTTCCTGAACAGAATACCAACAGCTCAGGCTCTAAGAGCAACAATCAATAAATGGGACCTCATGAAACTGAGAAGCTTCTGTAAAGCAAAGGAACTGTCATCAGAACAAAATGACAGCCTACAGAATGGGAAAGAATCTTCACCAACCCTATATCTGATAGAGGGCTAATATCCAGAATATATAAAGAACTCAAGAAGTTAAAAAGCAACAAATCAAGTAATCAAATTATTATTATGTTAAGGAATGAGGGAGTGGGATATAGCTGGGATACAGAGTTAATAAAATGTAAGTAATAATAAAAATAAATTAAAATAAAATCAGAAAAAAGTAACTTCTCTCATTGTTTCACATAGTTATTATCTTCTCTTATACCTTCATCACCCACCCCCTATACAATGTAAAATTCTTGATTCATTTTTTTCTTTTGTTCTGTCTATAATGTATGTTCTACCACGCAGTGTTGCACAGGAACACATGAAGTTCACAAGACCTGTGGGACCCCTCTCTAAACTTATACAAGCAGAAAATATTTACAAGATAAAAGGTGAAATTTCAGAAGTGTTATTGCCTGTGAATTAAGCAAAGAACTCCAGCACTGTAGCTTTCGCCAGTCATTCCTTTCAGCTTGGCTGAGATTCTGGTGATGCATTTGCCTAGGTTACTATTGTTCCTGATATAATCCCTGACCCCTCCTTCTGTTAGAAGTTCCAGTAAATGCACTGGCTCATCAAGCTTGGCTTAGATAGAATTGCTTCTTTGATACGTTCCCTCCTTTAACATTTGGTATGAATAAAAATGATTAATCTGGGGAAAGTCACATAACAGTGGTGGTCTCTAGATACAGTTAAAATTTCCTATACCATCCAAGACCCAAAGCTAAAGGATTTGGTAACAGATTAGGAAATGTACCTGACCGTTTTGAACATGTTGGCTAGTGAAAGCTCCCCTGCACACAGTAAGGCCACGGATACCCCACTAACCCCAAATCCATTTCAGTCAGCCAACCACATTTAGTTGTAAAACTACTAACAGATTTTTTACCCAGAAGAGACACCTCTCCTAGTGCTGTGCACAGCATGCTTCTTTAAATTTTAAATTTTGAAATACATCCTTCTTAAAGGATTCATATAGTGAGCTCTCAGGCACTTGCAGGAAGTCTAGCTTAAAACTGCTCCACCCAGTCTTTGTTCTAAAACAATGTTGGTGAAATTGTGCATTCACACCCACAAGTACCAACTCCTTGCTCTGCTTTCTCATACCCTGAATCTATGCTCCATGTCTGATTGCTCAGCACTGGCCTGGATTTAATAGGGAGTGATGGTTTTCAGGAGCTTCAGCGTTTCAGAAGAAGTTGCTCAAAGTATCAAGGAATATGTATAGGCTTATAAGATTGTTCCCATAGTAGGTACACAGTGTACTCAGGCTGGGGAAACAAGAATGAACAAGAGGGAAACAAAATTGTTGTAGTATGGTAGACAAGAAAACAAGACTCAGATTTTCCCCCAACATAAAGAGCATATACACACTGTCTTTACTAGCTTCTACACAGTGAGATAAAACACTCGTGGATTGCCCGAGTCCTAAAACAGACAATGTTCTGTGTCCCCTGTGTTCTGGGTTCTTGCAGACTATTCTTTCCCTGTCAAACCCAGGCTAGTGCTAGGACATCAGGAGTGAAGCAGGGACTTAGGGCATTAGCAGGCAGAAGTGGGGTTTGGATACATCAGAACAGGTATGAAGGTAAATGTGTGGCAGCTCAAATAATACAGAGGGAACTGAAGAAATCCAGATGAGAAAACATTACTCTCATAGAAATTACAAAGTAGTGTCTGTGGCTGTCTGAATTTCTAAGGTATAGAGAGAATCTCAAGTTTGTTTGACTTGTATTCTTCATTTACTATAAACCTACTTTCTGCTTACACCACTCATGTAAGAGTGTTGCTTAAATCTGTCACTTTAACACTGAGGTGGCTTTCTTCTAGGTGAGTTTTGTAGTACTGCCCTGAACTGGCCTACTGTAGCTGTTCAGGATCTGGCCATTGTCTTTTCTTCGCCAAATTTCTTGGAGGTATACAGTGAAGACCTCTTGTACTGAATTAAGTTTAGTAAGAATATGCCATCTGGCTGAAAGCCTCTTTTCATTTCTTTTTGCTAGTTGTCTGCTGACTGGCATGCATTTTCTACTATTAATTCAACTGAATAAAAGACCTTGGGCCTCCCTGAAGAAACTGCTGGAATAAGCCTCAGTGGAGGTTCCACTTGTCCACATCAGCTGCCTGAAAAGATGAGAAGATGAAGAAATAACACATCTCTATTTTCTGAGATGAACACACAGAGGAAGAAAAATAAAACTGTATGTGAGCTATCTATAATAATTTTCCATTTGAGAGAGGTGCTGACCTGTAGCTGGCTAATATAATGAGAAAATGTGGTTGTGCTGAATCTGGAGAAAAAAAGAGGACTTGTGAAGTTGTCAGGGAGGGGAAGTGGAGGGAGAGAGTTGCTTCCTAGGCAGAGATGGCGGTCATCTGGCATTCTGGGGGTGTGAGGAACCCGACTTAGGAGTGAGGCACACAAAACCGGTCATCTGGCATTCTGGGGGTGTGAGGAAGCCGACTTAGAAGTGAGGCACACAAAACATTGCTACTGATTGTGCCGCCATCCATGATGCATGCTCCGCATGCGTTGTTCAGGGTTCAGTGTTAGGGACTGAAGGAAAACGCAGGCAATGAAACCAAAATATACACAGTAGTTAGGAGCATGGCAATGGTCACACAGAACAGATTTAAATTCCAACTCTGATACTTATTCTCTTTGTGACCTCGAGCTTGGTGTCATGCTTTTCTAAGCTTCAATTTCCACAGGTACAAAATAGAGTCTAAAGTGTACCTTGTAGAACTGATAGGGAGTTCAATACGAGAAAAATAAACAAAATAGCTTTATTCATCAAAAAGAATCAAGCAATCATCCATTTTAGGATTCACTCCTCACAGATGCCTGGACTCTGAAGCTCAAGATTCTTGGGTAATAGAATACAGGGGCCAGTCATGTTTATGTATTCTCTATCAGCCACCATCTCCCTCCTTATTAAAGCATTGATGGTTTTACTGGAAGATTCATGCATGCTTATCAATACAATCTTGTGTTCTTTGAGAAAGATGAAGCAAGCTCTTTCTATGTAGGATGTATCACACACACACCTAGTAAAGGAGATATGCTCTTTGCCAGTCTGCCTTTTAAACTCTGTTTCCTAGCATTAAGAAACAAGATTTCCATTCAGTCAGCAAGGATGTATGAGGTATTTAAAAAAGCTAGTTTTTGAGGTCAGAAACCTTGGAATTTATATCTGTCTCATCATCTTGTAGTCTTAATTTTACATGTGTTCATTTAACTCATCTCTTTTCAGGTATAAAGGAGCTAAGATTTCGTAGAGGAGCAACCCAATCCCCTGGGTGATATGGTGTGTGTGGTGGGGGGGGTGGGGGGGGGAGAAGCCATATGCAAATGCTGAGAGCTCTGCTAGTTCCCAGATGGAAGGCTGCACAGATTTTGAAGTGTGTCAAGCCCAGCTTAAGAATTGTATCCTAGAAGGTTTCCTGAAAGAGATAATATCTGAACCTAGTCTTAAGGGATGAAGAGGATTTGGGATTAGGGCTAGGACAATTTAAATAGCCTGGGGCTTTATCTTCTTGGAACCTTGCCTTCTCTGATGGGGAAACAGAATTACATCTGTCTAACAGGGTCATTGTGGCTACTGACATCCCACTGACAATCCATCAGTGATATTGTTTCAGTCTCAGCATCACAGTTTAAAAGACTGTCTAACCTGTTATAGAAAGTGGTGTTTTTTTTTTAATTTATTTATTTTTATCTCAATCACAGGTTGGGTACTTTGAATCCCAGGCGTAGCCCCCTCCCCCATTCCCTCCTACCCTCCCACTCCCTCACTCATCTCCTTCTTCCCCGCCCCCTCCAAGTCCACCAACA
>JAQQSO010008128.1:0-10175 GCA_028658305.1 Pachyuromys duprasi
AAAAGTCAAAATATCTATTTGCAGATGATATGATAATATACATGAGTGACCCCAAAAATTCAACCAGAGAACTCCTTCAACTCATAAACACCTTCAGTAAAGTGGCTGGATAAAAAATCAACTCAAAAAAATCAGAAGCCCTCCTGTACACCAAAGACAAAAGGGCCGAAAAGGAAATTAGGGAAACAACACCCTTCACAATAGCCACTAATAACATAAAGTACCTTGGGGTGACTCTAATCAAGCTAGTGAAAGACCTATATGAAAAAAATTTCAAATCTCTGAAGAAAGAAATTAAAGGATGTCTTAAAGAATATTTGATAGTTATCCAGTGAGCCATAGAGATCTATTACAAAAAGCCTACACTTCTTTTTTTAAAAGAGGTATTTTTTCAACTTTAATAATTTGTTTATTTGTATTTTATATACATTGGTGTTTTGCCTACATGTGTGCCTGTGTGAGGGCATTGGAACTCCAGAAACAGGAGTTACAGATAGTTTTGTGCTGCCGTTTGGGTACTGGGAATTGAACCCTGGTTCTCTGAAATAGCAGACAGTGTTCTCAAACACTGAGCCATTTCTCCAGTCCCACTTATTTTCTTATATGAAGAAGGAACTATGATAAGCCTTGATATCTGTTCTTGTCCTAAGGATGGCCAACTTTTATTTTAGTTAAAGTTTGTCATAAAAAATCTCCAAAAAAGATACTTAAGAATTATTATAGAAAATACGAATGATATTTAATATATTTTAAGAAAGGCAAAAGAAGAAAATTAAGGGACAATATAATGGCTTCATTTACAAGAAAGAATAATGTGGGGTATTTTTCATAGTATCAAACTGGAATTGGCTGTTGTAAGATCAATGAAATTAAAATTCATCCCTAGAAGAACCAAGAACCATTCCGAGAAGTAGAGCCACTGACAGTTCATGGATGCTAAGGAAGAGTTACCTTTCTTTAGATGTTCAGCAAACTATATGTTTCCCATGGCCTACTAGATGATCATAAGCCTGTATGAATATAGTACAAAAAAATTGACTTAGTGAAACTAAAAAACAGCATTTATGAAAGCAGAGCACACAGTTAGGAAGATGTGATGGGCATCCTGAAAGAATTAAAGGAATAAGAGATTGATATTATCAATATATACATGTATAGAAGTTTCAAAAAATACACAAAATGGCAAAATAGAGTAACTACACATAAAATGGAAGAATTTGATTAGAATACAATAGTATTCTAGTAAAAATAACAAAATGTTTTAAAAATTGTTGACATTAAAAAAGGGGTGTCAATCTGACCGTAGTAAAGAAATTGCATGTGAAGGTCTGAACGGTAATATCCCTATGGGCTCACTCTTTGTCAGTTTAGTCCCCAATTATTTAACTCTCTAAGAACGACTGGAAGTGTAGCCCTGTTATAGCAGGTATAAATTGTTGAATAAAGCTTGACACCAGGAGTGGGCTTTGATAACTCATAGCCTATGACAGTCCCAATTTCTCTGCCTTCTA
This sequence comes from Pachyuromys duprasi, assembly GCA_028658305.1. Taxonomy (NCBI): domain Eukaryota; kingdom Metazoa; phylum Chordata; class Mammalia; order Rodentia; family Muridae; genus Pachyuromys; species Pachyuromys duprasi. The sequence goes on from JAQQSO010008128.1 coordinate 1,512, forward strand.
CCAGAAGATCAGGATATAAAGTTCTCAGTTACTGATCTGGTACCATATCCATCTGCTTCCTGCCCTGATGTTCATGTACTTACCCTTTAAAACTATCAGTGAGCCTTCAATTAAATACTTCCTTTTATAAGTTTCCTTGGTCATGTTATCTTCCCATAGCAATAAAAATGTAAGGAAGACATTGCATGAGGAGGCTAAGTGTGTTACAATAATATTAATTCAGTGATATAGTAACACTGTGCAGAAAGGATTGAAATAAGGAGCAATGGAGGGGTTAGCTAGCCAAGGGAGCAGTGTCTGTGAGTTACCTCTATTTCTTGGACTAGAAGGTTTACAGAAAGCCCTATATGGAAGGAACAACTTGCTGTTAATGGAAGCCATGATCTACTATACCAATGTTTTGGGAGAGGGAGCATTTCAAAATTAACTTCATGTTGGACAAGAGAGATTGGATTTTAGCTCTGAACAACATTTTGCATGGTCATATTACTGAATGTAATAGTGCCTTCAGTGAAAACTCGGCATGAGAAATAAACATTTTCTCTTAATAGTTTATGCATCTGCAACCTGACTAAAATCTTCTACATGTTTAAATCTGACAATGTTTCCAATTTTTATTTTATATACATTCAAAAATTATAAAAATATTTCATTATTTCTTCAATATTCTTTGTTTAATATATGTGATAATAATGCTACTTATGTATTATATAAATACAGTGTCACTGCACCTCCTAAACTGACAAACTTCCCAGTATACACTATGGCTTTTTGAAATTATCCATAACTTCACCTCTCATTAAATGTATCTATTACTTAATTTGACCAGCATTATAGGAGTAATAAAATTGTGCTAAAAGCTAGCTCAGGTTTGGGATATATGGAAGAATTTGATGGAGTCTTTGGAGACTCTTCTGCCAAGGATGACGAAGCTGTTTCAGATTTAGTTTGATGATATAACTACTTTGAAAGGATAGGATTTTCCTTCCATCATCAGATCTTTGCCAGAGGAATTTCCCATTTCAGGGTTCAAAGAGCTTTATTTAAAAGCTCCTATAAGTTGAATAACTGTATCTTCAAATAAATTTTCCTATCAATTTTCTTTGAGTCTAAACTTGCCCACATGTCGTTCAATGTATACCTGAAGCGGGACTTTGTTGTGTGTCTTCCGACATCCATTTTCCTAACTAATACTGATGGGAAATGAAGTTAACATTGCCCCTGAGCTACAAACTTGCTGAAACTTCTCTTATTAGACATCCAACTTTATAATGTAATGAAGGCATTCTCAATATTTTCTTGTCTCATGAATAGCTAAATGAACTTGGCTCTACCTTGAAGCTTTAGATCAATTATTTTTCAATGACTGTATGCAATTTTTCCATTACAGGAATATTTTATTTTTCCTCTTACCACTGCCTTCCTTCCTCCTTGATATTCATTTTAGAACTGTTTAGAAGATTTGGAATATTGCATTTTCTAGAGATAAATACTCTTTTGGGTTATATAAACAGCTCAGAAAAAAAGTCTATTAACAAAAATACATGATACCTCCCCCGACTATCTATTGATCCTCTTCTGCTTTTCTGCTTTCAACCTTGAACAACAGAAAATGTCTTCATTTAGAATTGATGTTGTGTCTTAACAAGTTCATTTCATCCATTGTCACCTGAAGCTGTCAAAAGTGTGAAAAAATTGAATATCTTTGAGAAGTATTTATTTAAAACATGCTGTAAAAATAAGCAATGTCAAGGAATTTCCTCACTTCTCCCAAACAGCAGTCATTGCGTATTATGTTTATCACCTTTTGTTTCACAGAGTCAATACACTCAAGTAATTTTAAATGAATCTTTCTCTTGAATTTTTAAAATTATATGTATAATATGAGGTTTTCCATGAGGATACCGTAAAGAAAAAGAATAACCTTCCTGAAGAAATGTAGAACAAAGCACTCTTTCCTAACAGAGATCAACTATCACGATCGACTTTTGACATTCAGTTTTACTAGCAAAGTCATACGATTCAAACGCAGCCACATGAATGCTAAAAAATATAAATAAGTCATTTGCAATCACAAGGTAAGTGTGTCTTACAATTCTCAAGGTTTTCAGCATCTCATAGCACTAAGTATTTTCTGGAGAAGTGTAGAAATGATATTCAAAGTTTCTATTACAGGATAGTATTCTTTTGGTCACATGTCAGAGTTGAACTAATTTTTTTTTAATTACACTAAAGATCAAGGAGGAAAGACACCTAGTCCAATTATATCTCACTGTAAGTATGGACATCTAAGCAGAAAGCACAACTGCAATTGCAATTTCACATATTAACCTTCATTATGCTCAGACATTGTGTGTAGGTAATATTTACAAATGACTTGAGGGCATACTCAAGCGGAGGAACACTGCAGCAATACTAGGCAGTGTCCAGGAATGCACATGTACACACCCATACTCTTCTCTTCTGCCCATATTCTGAAGAGCACGAAATTCCTATGGTTCTTTTCCATTCCCATCATCACTATAAAAATACAATTTAGCAAAAAGTTTTCTTTTTTTAATATGATTTTTTAATTTATTTTTATATCAATCAGAGGTTAGGTACTTTGCATCCCCGGCGTAGCCCCCTCTCTCTTTCCCTCCCACTTTCCCCATCCCTCCCTCATCTCTTCCCCGCCCACTCCAAGTCCACCTACAGGAGAGGATCTCCTCCCCTTTCATATGACCCCAGTTCATCTTATTTCCTCAGGGCTGGCTACAATGTCCTCCCCTGGGATCCAGCCAGGCTATTACTCCCTGGCGTGTATGGGGGAGAGTCAAAGAGCCAGCCATTGAGTTCATGACTGAAACATTCCCTGTTCCCCTTACTAGGGTCTTCAGTTGGACACCGAGCTACCATGGGCCACTTCTGAGCTTGGGTTCTAGGGCAAAAAGTTTTCTAATAAGAATAACAAAAGTAATGCACACTCATTAGTGATTATCACTAAAATGGTCTACAGACCTAAACAGAGATTTTTCTTTTTTAAACTTCAATTTTTTTAAATTTATTTTTAAGTATTACAATTTATTCATTTTGTATCCCAACTATAGCCCCCTTCTTTGTTCCCCCCAATCCTACCCTCACTCCCTCATCTCCTTCCATGCCCCTCTCCAAGTCCAATGATAAGGGAGGTCCTCCAACCCTTCCCTCTGACCCTAGCCTATCAGGTCTCATCAGGACTTTCTGCATTGTCTTCCTCTGTGGCCTGGCAAGGCTGTTCCCCCCTCATAGGGAGGTGAACAAAGCACCAGCCACTGAGCTCCTGTCAGAGACAGTCCCTCTTCCCTTTACTAAAGAACCCACTTGGCTACATCTGAGCAGAGGTTCTAGGTTTTCTCAGTACATGATCCTCAGTTGGACTACTGGTCTTTGCAAAGACCCCTGGACCCAGATTTTTGGGTTCTGTTGTTCTCTTTGTAGAGCTCCGGTCCCCTCCAGGTCTTTCTATCTCCCTCTTCTTTCGTAAGATACCCTGCACTTTGCCCAATGTTTGGAGATAAGTCTCAGCATCTGCTTTGATACCCTGCTGGGTAGAGTCTTTCAGAGGCCCTCTGTGTTAGGCCCCTGTCCTGTTCCCTGTTTTCTCCCACTTGGGATGCCTATCCCATTTGCTTTTTGAGAAAGGATTGAGTTACTTCCCTAGGGTCCTCCTTCTTGCTTAACTTCTTTAGATGTATGGATTTTAGTATGTTTATCCTTTATTATATGACTAATATCCATTTATAAGTGAGTATATTCCATGTGTGTCAATCTGCTTCTGGGTTATTTTATTCAGTATGATCTTTTCTAGTTCTCACTATTACTTAAAAGAAGAAATACACACAGTAGGAGACACTTGTTAGCATCCTTGGCAATCAGTAAAATGCAGATTAAACCTACTTTGAAATTCCAGCTCATTATATGCAGAATGGTTATCATCAAATAGTGGTCACACCCTTAATTCCAACACTTAAGAGTCAGAGGCAGGTGTATATCTGAGTTTGAAGACAGCTTGCTCTACAAAGTGAGTTCCATGAACACCAGGCTTTCACAGAGAAACCTTGTGCTGTGGAAAAGTGGGAGGAAGGATGGAGGGTTCCAGAGATGTCAAGGACTCATACCACAAGAAGACCTACAGAGTAATTTAGCCTGGGCCCATGGGGGCTCACAGAGACTGAACCACAAAAGAACATACACGGACAGAACCTACATTCCCTTACATATGTAACAAACGTGCAGCTTGATCATCATGTGATTCCCCTAACAACAGGAGTAGGGGCTGTCTCTAAACTGACAAGCTACTGCTGTATTACATTCCCCTAGCTGGGCTTCCTTGTCATGCCCAGATGGGAGAGGGTGTGCTTAGTCCTGCCCTCCCCTGAGATATAGAATGGATTGGAACCAATCCCAGATAACAATTTCTCAAGGAGGAAGGAGAGAAGGGAATGGGAAGAGGGGGATTGAAGGGATTGGACGTGGAGGAGAGGAGGAAGGGGACTGGGACTGAGATGCTAAGTGATTAAATAAATAACAATAGAGGAAAACTGAAATTTAAAATAAAAAATAGAAAAATAAAAAAGAAATATCAACAACAAGGATTGCTAAATGGATGTGGGAAAAGGAAAAGGTATAAACACTATTCATAATGATATATACTAGCATAGCCATTTCACACATTAGCCAAGAAATTTTTCAAGAAATGTAGAATAAAACTGTTTGACTCAGATGCATGATTTATGGGAACATACTCAAAGTCTCAATGCACTAACACAGAGATAATTGCGTACCTATGATCACTGTTGCTCTGCTCAGAACATCTAGGAATTAGAAGAAGCCTATATGTACAACTGAATAATGGATAATGAAAATGTGGCATATATATGTATACCATGAAACTTTATTTACTTACAAATAAACATGACTTCATGAAACTTAGTAGTAAAATGGGTGGTGGGACAGTAAAATACATACTAAACGAAGTCATCAGGCAGAGAAGAACTAATGCAACTTACATGGTTTTAAAAAATAAAATAACAAATTTAAAACAGCCATATAAGAACCTAGTATCCATTTTAAATTTTTATTTATATATTTATTTATTACAATTAATTCACTTTGTATCCCTGCTTCAGCCCCTCATCTCCTCCCAATCCCACCTACCCTCCCTCTTCTCCCCCTATACCCTTTCACCAGTCTCCTCATAGGGGAGGACCTCTTCCCCTTCTATCTGACCCTAGTTTATCAGGTGTCAGTAAGGCTGGCTGCATCATATTCCTCTGTGGCCTGGCAAGGCTATACCCACCCCCCAGGGGGAAATGATCCAAAAGTCTGCCACTGATTTCCATGTCAGAGACAGCCCCTGTGTCCCTAAATAGGGAAACCACTTGGAAACTGAGCAGCCAATGGGCTTCCTTTTAACATGGGGTCTAGGTTCTTTCCATGCATGATCCTTAGTTGGAGTATCAGTCTCTGCAGGACCCCCTGAGCCCAGGTATTTTGGCTCTGTTGTTCCCCTTGTGGAATTCCTGTTACCTCCAGTTCTTTCTATCTCCCTCTTCTTCCTTAAGAGTCCCTGCACTTTGCCCAAAGTTTGGCTATGAATCTCAGTATCTCCTTTGATACCCTGTGGAAAGCTTCCGTCCTGTTCCTAGTGTTTGCTTACTTCTGATGTCTAGCCCTTCTGATTGAGGATTGAGTGTCTTCCCTAGGGTCCTCCTTGTTGTTTAGCTTCTTCAGGAGTATAGATTTTAGTGTGTTTATCCTATATCCATTTACAAGTGAGTATATATCTATGTGTCTTTGTGCTTCTGGGTTACCTCACTGAGGATGATCTTTTCCAGTTCCCACCATTTGCCTGCAAGTTTCATGATTTCCTTGTTTTGAATTGCTGAGTAGCATTCCATTATGTAAATGTACCACACTTTCTGTATCCATTCCTCTGTTGAGTAACATCTAGGTTGTTTCCAGATTCTGGATTACAAACGGAGCTGCTATGAACATGGTTGAGCAAATGTCATTAATCTTTGGGGTATGGTAGTGGTACAGCTGTATCTTGAGTTAGCACTATTCCTAATTCTCTGAGGAAGCACCAAATTGATTTCCAAAGTGGTTGTATAAGGTTATATTCCTACTAGCAATGGAGGAGTTTTCCTCTTTCCCCACATCATCTCCATCATGCATCATCCCTTAAATTTTTTGATCTTATCCATTATGATGGGTATGAGGTAAAATCTCAGGGTTGTTTTGATTTGCATTTCCCAAATGATTAAAACCAAACATATGAAAGAGAAATACAAGGAATTGCTTTGAATGGTTAGATGGTGGTGCTCATGGAAACAGTGGCTGCCTAAATTTATTCCTAATCCCAAGTTTGTGCTACTCACGCAGGAAGGTCAAGGATATCCCACAGACCCCAAAGAAGCAATACAGGATATTGTCAGTGTTCTTGGTTACCAGGCAGAACCAGAAGACAAGACCTTATTGCTGAAGACACCACACACCTTGATTTCAAGTTATCCAATGGCAAGCTGGAATGGAGCTGGGAGCTTCCTCCCTGGTTGTTCATGTTATGAGCATCTGAATTTAGTAGGAACCTTCTGCCATAGACGTGGTCTTTTCTCTTTATGAACTCTAAAAACATAGAAAGCGAATAAACAATCCACTCAAAAATAAACAAACAAACAAAAAAACCTGCTGCAAAATACAGATCAACCTGTGCAATTAATACAACTATAGTAGTGGTAACCAAATGCCTTATGGCTGTATTTGAGGTCTGGTCCAATTGCAGGACCCATACTAATGATGTATCTCTGACTGGGGAACTCATTAATTTTTTTTCTTTCTTTCTTTAATCAAGATAAGGGCACACTGCCTTCTAAAAATCTACAGTGACAGATAAAATTTAAAAATATAGTCATAGTATACTAAATAACTCTCTTTAACTTGATTTACTTTATAAAGTAGGGATGAAAATTAGTACTTCTGAGAAAAAATAAAATAAGGTTTATGAGCAGGATGTCACTACGTGACTGATCATTAGAGTAGATTATGGGAGTGTCATGGTGCTTCACAATAATCCCAGAACAAAAACAGGGAAGTCTGTGCTAAGTGTCTACGTCTCTAAGAAGTTTTCATAGACCAGAAAATTCACAGCTTTCTGGAGACAGTGGTTGATTCCCCCTTTTCTCTCTGTCTTTCTCTCTGTCTGTCTTTCTTTCTCTTTCTTTCTCTCTCTTTCTGTGCATGTATGTGTGTATGTGTTATAATGATTTTTTCTTGCTTCACACAGTAACACACTTTTGGTCAATAAGAAAGATCACCATGGGCTTATCATCCTGTCTTCCAGATTAGCCTTAGTCAGTCTTTAGCATCAGCTCCTTCAAGTGGTTTTTAAAATATTGGCCTAGGTTATCTCCAATACAAATAAATAAGCATTCTATAGCAATTAATTCTGTATTTGATTTTTATTAATTAATTTTTTATTCACTGTATATCCTCATTGTAGCCCTATCCTTCCTCATCTCACAGTTCCTTGCTTCCTCCCTCCTACTTCCTCACTTGCCTCTTCCTCAGAATGGGGACCTCCTTTTCCCATCCACCCCAAATCATCAAATTGCATCAGGACTGAGCATGTCCTCTTCCCCTGTGGCCTGGCACGGAAATCCCACCAGATGGGAGTGATCAAAAAGTTGGCAAGAGAGTCCTTGTCAGATGGAGTCCCAGAACGAATTTTTTCATCAATCAAAAGATACAGAACGCAAGATGGCTGCCACGAGAGAACACTGTGTCTGAGGAGTAGGACAGCAGAAACGACGCAGCTACCAGGAGACTGAACTCTGGGACCTAAAACGGCAGCATTGTGAGTGCCAGGTGAGCAGAACTCCTACGGTGAGAAAATCAAGTGGGAAAACCCTAGGGACACCCAGTTATTACCTGGAGAAATTTCCCGGTGACCAGCAGCTCACAGCTCTGATCTGGACTAGCGGCTGCGCTGGGCGCCCGCACCCGCCATTATAGACTGGATCGCACAGTCTCGCGGGTAGTCTCAGGAGGAACCAGGTGCCGTTTTCACTGAACTGCGCCCTACGAGCGCACACTGCACCCTGGTTCTGCTTCGACCCACGGGTGTGCTGCAGGTTCGGACCGATCATCAGAACCACACCAGACTGAGTGGATTGGGGACCCTTTTGACCAGCCCGCACATTGCCGGGGCGCAAGCCTAACACTTCCGCCAGCAAAATCTCAGTCAGTGTTGAGTCCTCCAGCGGATCTGGGAGAATCCCAAGTTCTGCATCAACCCACAGGTGTGTGGCGGGCGCGAACCTATCACGGGAACCACCAGAGACTGAGTGGATTGGGGGACCATTTTGACCAGTCCACACACTGCGGGGGCGCGGACCAAATGCTTCCCCCAGCAAAAACTCAGTCAGTGTGTGAGTCTGCCAGCGGATCTGGGAAGAACCCCAGTTCTGTCTCAACCCACGGCTGAGAGGATCCTGGACCATCTTGACCAGACCGCACACTGAGGGCGAAAGCTGCACGCATCCACCAGCAAAAACCCCAGTTCGGGTGTCTGTCCACCGGCCAGACAGAGAAGGCCTCAGGCACCATTTCTGACAGCCCTGCAAACAGCGGATGCACACAAAC